>JAQZBX010010734.1:0-43857 GCA_029593785.1 Cabassous unicinctus
AAAAAAAAAAAAAAAAGATGATGCAACAAAAAGAGACACAGAGGAGAGACAATAAGAGATGCAGCAGACCAGGAAGCTGAGGTGGTGCAAGAGATTGAGCACCTCTCTTCAGCTCTGGAAGGTACCAGGATCAATTCCCGGTGCCACCTAAAAAGAAGACAAGCAGACATAGAAGAACACACAGTGAATGGACACAGAGAGCAGACAACCAGGGGCGGTGGGGAAATAAATAAATAAATAAATAAATAAAATCTTTTTTAAAAAAATACTTTAGAGAAGTGGATGTGGCCCAAGTGATTAAGCTCCCACCTACCACATGGGAGATCCCGGGTTCAGTTCCCAGTGTCTCCTAGGAGGAAGAAGAGCACACAACAAACAGACATAGCAAGTGCAAATAATGGGAGTGGGGGGGGTGAGAAATAAATAAATGAAATAAATCTTTTAAAAAATACATTAGAGGCATATGAGAGCAGATTTGAACCGCTTGAAGACAGAATTAGTGATTTCAAAGGCAGAACATCTGAACTGTAAAAGACAGGAGATCAGAAAGAGAAGAGAATGGAAAATGTGAAACAGGGTCTCAGGGAATTGAATGGCAACATGAAACACAAAAACATAAGCATTATTGGCATCCCAGAATGAGAAGAAAATAGAAAAGGGGCAGAAAGAATATTTGAGGAAATAATGACTGAAAACTTCCCTACCCTTATGAAAGACATAAATATCAATGTCCAAGAAGGACAATGCATCCCAAACAGAATAAATACAAATAGACCTACTCCAAGACATCTACTATTCAGAATGACAAATATCAGCGATAAAGAGAAGATTTTGAAAGCAGCAAAAGAAAATGAAAAGCATTACATACAAGGGAAAATCAATAAGATTAATTGCAGACCTCTCATCAGAAACCATGGAGGAGAGAAGAAAGTGGTATATGTATTTAAGGTACTGAAAGAGAAAAATTGCCAGCAAGAATTCTGTATCTGGAAAGCTGTCCTTCAAAAATGAAGGAGAGTTCAAAGTCTTCACAGACAAACAAAATCTGATATAATATGTTACCAAAAGACCAGAGTTATAAGAGATACTAAAGGGAGTGCTGCAGCTTGAAAGGAAAAAACAAGGGTGAGAGACTTGGAGAAGAATGTAGAAATGAAGAATATTAGAAAGGGTAAAAAGATAGATTATAATATGATATGACAACAGAAAGCCAAAGGTGAAAATGGATAAAGTTAGCAATGCCTTTACAGTTATAACATTGAATGTTAATGGCTTGAACTCCCCAATCAAAAGACACAGATTGATAAAATGGATAAAAAAAAAATATCAGCCATCTATATGTTGTCTACAAGAGACTCACCTCAGACTTAAGGACATAAGTAGTTTAAAAATGAAAGGCTGGAAAAAGTTATTCCATGCAAATAGTAACCAAAACAGAGCTGGACTACTGATATTAATATCAGACAAAATAGATGTTAAATGCAAAGTTATAAGGGGTGAAGAAGATCATTATATATTAATAAAGGGGCCAATACAACAAGAAAAAATAACTATTCTAAACATTTATGCACCTAACCTCAGAGCCTCAAGACACATGAGGCACAGACTCCAAAACTGATGTCTCTACAATAATAGTCAGAGACTTCAATACACCATCTCAGTGTTGGATAGAACATCTGGACAGAGGATAAAGAAACAGAGAACTTGAATAATATGGAAATGAACTAGACCTAACAGACATCTAGAGCATTGCACCCCAAAACAGCAGGATATACTTTTTATTTTCAAGTGCTCCTG
Organism: Cabassous unicinctus; assembly: GCA_029593785.1. Taxonomy (NCBI): domain Eukaryota; kingdom Metazoa; phylum Chordata; class Mammalia; order Cingulata; family Chlamyphoridae; genus Cabassous; species Cabassous unicinctus. Next base: position 1,798 of record JAQZBX010010734.1, read on the forward strand.
GATCCTTCTCCAAAATAGACCATATATTGGGTCACAAAACAAGTCTCAATAAATTTTAAAAGATTGAAGTGATACAAAACATTTTTGCTGATCATAATGGAATGAAGCTGGAAATCAATAATGGACAGAAAAAGAGAAAATTCATAAATATATGGAGATTAAACAACAAACTCTTAAACAGTCAGTGGGTCAAAGAAAAAATTGCAAGAGAATTCAGCAAATATTTTGAGATGAATGAAAATGGGAAAACAACATATCAAAACCTATGGGACACCACAAAGGCAGTGCTGAGAGGGAAATTTATAGCCCTCAATGCTTACATTAAAAAAGAAGAAAGAGCTAAAATTGATCATCTAACTGCACACCTGGAAGAACTAGAAAAAGAACAGCAAACTAATCCCAAACCAAGCTGAAGGAAAGAAATAGTAAAGACCAGAGCAGAAATAAATGAAATAGAGAACAACAACAAAAAAAAAAAATAGAACCAACAAAACCAAAAGTTGTTTTTTTGAGAAGATCAACAAAATCTACAAACCTTTAGCTAGACTGACAAAGAAAAAAAGAGAGAAGACACAAATAAATAAAATCAGAAGTTGGAGGGGGGACATTACCACTGACCCTGTAGAAATAAGAGAGATCATAAGAGCATACTATAAACAACTGTACAACAAACCAGAAAATGTAGACGAGATGGACAAATTCCTGGAAACACATGAACTACCTACACTGACTTTAGAAGAAATAGAAGACCTCATCAAACCAATCACATGTGAAGAGATTGAAATGTCATCAAAAACCTCCCAAAGATGAAAAGCCTAGAACCAGATTGGCTTTACCAATCATTCAGAGATAAACTAATACTGATCTTACTCAAGCTCTTCCAAAAAAAAATTGAACAGGAAAGAATGCTGCTAAACTCATTCTATGAAGCCAACATCACCCTAATACTAAAACCAGATAAAGATACTACGAAAAAAGAAAACTACAGACCAATATCTCTAATGAAAATAGATGCAAAAATCCTCAACAAAATACTTGAAAACAGAATCCAAAAGCACATTAAAAAATATATACACCATGATCAAGTGGGTTTTATCCCAGGTATGCAAGGGATACACCAGAAAATCAATTAGCATAATAAACCACATTGATAAATTGAAGAAGAAAAATCACATGATGCTCTCAATTGATGCAGAATAGGCATTTGACAAAAAAACTGCACCCTTTCTTGGTAAAAGTACTTCAAAAGATGGGAATCGAAGGAAGCTTTCTCAATATGGCAAAGTGCATATATGAAAAACCTACAGCTACCATTATACTCAATGGTGAAAGATTGAAAGCTTTCCCACTGAGATCAGGAATAAAACAAGGATGCCCACTGTCACCATTATTCAATATTGTGCTAGAAGTTATAGCTAGAACAAGTAGGCTAGACAAAAAAATAGAAGGCACCCAAATAGGAAAGGAAGAAGTAAAACTTTCACTATTCGCTGATGACATGATCCTATGTCTAGAAAATACTGAAAAATCCACAACAAAGCTACTAGAATTAATAGACGAGGTCAGCAAAGTGGTGGGATAAAGGTTAATATGCAAAAATCAACAGCATTTCTACACACTACTGATGTGCAATCTGAGGAGGAAATCAGAAAAAAAAATTCCATTTATAATAGTGATTAAAACAATCAACTATTTAGGAATAAACTTAACCAAGGACATAAAGGACCTGTATCCAGAAAACTACAAAATACTGCTAAAAGAAACTGGAAAAGACGTAAATAAATGGAAGGACATTCTGTGTTCATGGATTGGAAGACTAAGTATTGTTAAGATGCCAATTCTATCCAAACTGATTTACAGATTCAACGCAATCCCAACAGCCTTTTTTGCAGAAATCAAAAAGCCAATAATCAAATTTACTTGGAAGGGTAAGGGGGCCCCGAATAGCCAAAAATGTCTTTAAAAAGAAGAACGAAGTCAGAGGACTCTCACTGCCTGACTTTAAAGCATATTGCTTAGCTACAGTGGTAAAAGAAAAAAAACCCAAAAACTCAGCGTGGTACTGGCATAAGGACAGATTGACCAATGGAATCAAACTGAGAGCTCAGAAATTGACCCTCACTTCTACAGTCAAGAGATTTTTGACAAGGCTGTTAAGCCCACCCAGCTGGGCCAGAAAGGTCTATTCAACAAATGGTGCTGAGAACTCTGGATCGCCACATCCAAAAGAAAGAAAAAAGATCCCTATCTCACACCTTATACAAAAATTAACTCAAATGAATCAAGGATCTAAATATAAAAACAACCGCCATAAAAGTCCTAGAAGAAAATGCAGGAAAACATCTTCAAGATCTTATGGTAGGCAGTAGTTTCTTAACCTTACGCCCAAAGCATGAGCAAAAAAAAGAAAAAATAGATAAATGGGACCTCCTCAAAATTCAACAATTTTGCACCCCAAAGGACTTTGTCAAAAGGGTGAAAAGGCAGCCTACTCAATGAAAGAAAATATTTGGCAATCACATATCTGATAAGGGTTTAATATCCACAATATATAAGGAAATCAAACAACTCAACAATAAAAAGACAAAGTATACGATTTTAAAAGGGGCAAAAGACTTGGAAAGACACCTGCCCAAAGAAGAAATACAAATGTGTATCTCTGTGAGTTTCTGTTTGTATTGGAGAGGGAAGGTGTGGCGTACATAGAGGCGATGGTGAATCAGATCTGTATATAAAACATTCTGGAACTATCAGTCAAACTAGCCTAGCTCAACATAATTGCAAATCCAGTTTAATCACCTACCCCAAAAAGCTTTACAATCTATGATGGATTCTTTGGACTCTTTAAAGAAATGCTGTATCACCAATGTTCTTTTTGGCACAGAAGACAATACTGTGAGAAAAACACATGGACACTGAAGATTTTGAGTTAAAAATGGATTCAAGAGAGCCCATCCCTGAATGTGAAGGAGCTCTAGGAATACCTTAACAAATACATTTTGTTTATATCTTCCTTTTATATGTGCATAGGAGTGACATATGATGCAAATCTATATCTAATATGTAAAAAGTGCTATTACAATAGGTATGAAATAAAAATCAAAGACCGAGTTTAATTGATACCTTTTTTGGGTGCTTGTTTCTTAAAGGTATATAAAATAGAGCAGGTTTCAGATGATGTAAGCTTAGACTCAATGGAATATGGTGTTCAGCCTTCCCAGATGTTGCCTAGGAAATGGATGAAGCTTAACAAATATCTGTTGGATGAAATCAAGTAATCCTTCAGGAAGGAACACAGTGTCTGGCCTTCAATGGTGCTCCAAGAAACAGGTTCCTGTAGGAACCACTCACCTGGGTGGCAGCAGGGATTCTCTTTCTGCCCAGGGATCAGCCTTTCATAGCTACCACTGCCACCCTTCAAGCTATTCAATGCAAAATTCTGTTTCAAGAAGGCTAACATTGTAACAATAAAAACAAATGCCATCCATAAGAGCATAAATGCCTGAAAGAATTTGGAAAATAGCCTTATTTGTATCTTGTTTTCTCAAATGCTAAAACAAATACCATACAATGGATTGGCTTAACAACGGGAATTTATTGGCTCACGGTTTTGAGGCTAGAAGTCCAAAATCATGGTGTCAGCAAGATGATGCTTTCTCCTGAAGGCTGTAGAGTTCTGGGGCTGGCTGCCAGGGATCCCTGTGTCCTTGGCCCTTCCATCCATGGTGATACCCTCGCCTTTCTTTTTGGTTCTGTTGACCTCCACCTTCTAGCTTCCCAAGTGGCTTCTCCTTTCCAAATCCAGCTCCTTTGCCTAGAAGGACTTCAGCCATAGTGGGTCAATGCCCACCTTCATTGAGTCTGGGTACACCATAATCACTAACATCTTCAAAGGTCCTGTTTATAATGGATTCACACTCACAGGAAAGGATGAAGACTTAGGAACATTTTTTTTCTGGGTCACATAATTTAATGTGCCACAATTTCTTAGTAATTCCCATGTAGAAAACTCTACCCGGTTTTATGAGAGGGTTCTGTGTGAGGATAAAATTCTCTCCATGCTGCAAACCAGACCTGCTGTAAATGAAACGTGAGATTTGTCTTGAATAGTCAATCTTAACATGACTATATATACCGTAATTGATTTCTGGCAATGTGTACCTTCAGATGATTCCAGGTAAAATGCTCTAAAAATTATGCAAATTATGCATTGAATCTCCAGTTTCACACACCACCTGAATCAGGTCAGCTTCTCTGATACAAACTGCATTTATAGAAGTCATTCCATCCATATGACAGAGAGAAATTAAAGTTTTATCTTTTGCAATCTTTAGACACATGATCAGTGTGTGAACTGTTTGGTAAAATTAGTAAAGGATCTACAGACTAGTTGGCTTTGGTCCATGCATCTTCCTTTGGATACAAAGACTGGCAGTTTAATAAAAATTTCACTGTCAATAAGAAAAGTGCTAAAACCAAATCTTCTGCTCCTTCCTTTCTTTTTTCTCACCTCTGCCAGTTACTGTGTAACTTTTGACAAGTTACTTAACAAATAAAATACCACAACAAAGAAGAGTTATCAGTAAAATGGGGATTAGAAACCTATGAAGTATGTCCTATAAAAGAACATACCATAGGTTTAACATGAAGATTAAATGAATCAATACTCATAAAGCGCTTAGAGAAGGACTTGGCACACAGAAGTTGTAATAAATGTTAGCTATTATTTTTATTGTTACTGGATACAATCATACAAGGTCCACTGAAATTAATGATTAAATAGAAGAATGAATTAGGGAAAGGAGAAGTGGAATTCAAAGACGGTTAAGATTTCAATGGAAAGAGAAGCTGGGGTGTGAACACACTTATGCCTACTGTTCATAATCTTTCCTTCCAGTCTTCTCCCTGCACCCAAAGCATGACTGGGATAAAATGGGCAAGCACGAGACACCTTGGAGCAATGGATCACGGCCAGCCTGCGGCTGCCCACGTACCTATGAAAGAGGAGAGTGGCAGGAGCCATGGGCGAGCAGCGCGGGAGCACAGCCTACTGTGCGTGCGGCTATGCCAGACCCCAGAGCGATTTCACGGGACGCTGAGGGAGGAGGGAACGTGCAACCCGCCAGCCTCTCTGTCCAGGCGCTGCAGACTGCACTCCCTGAGATGCACTCGTTTTTGCCCACTTGACAACAACTTACTGGCTGGGTAACCTTCTGAAGATTAACATTTCTAACGTTTAGCATTTGTCATTTATAAAATGGACATGAAAAATAGCCACCTGACATGGCTGCTCTGAGGAGCAAGGGACACTTGTATGACAACTAGAAAAGGACTCGCTACACAGTAGATATTCCAAAAATGTTAGTCTTCCCCAATTGTATACAAGTATTTTGGATTATTATAAGAGAAACAGCAAAGTGCAGTGGAATGCAATTAATTCTAGTTCACATAATTTCTCATCTTTTTCCTGTCTGAATTACCTGAATTAATATGCCCTAATAATACATGCAGTTCAAGTATCTGTAACACTCATTTTGATATGCTGCTCTAAACAAACAGGCATTCTAGAAGAAATGTGATTTAATCAATCCCAAATGTACCAAATTTTAGATGCCAAAGTTTAATTGAAATTTGGCATATAGATGAGTACTTTCCCATGTATTTAAAGCCAGAAGAAGATTCCTAAACAAAGAGCAATCACAAATGGTAATTGTATCCAACTGGATCCAATTATATTTAGCATTTTGTATGAAAGAAAGAAACACAAGAATGGAATCAAGAAAATGTTTTTCTTTTATGATTTTTACTTCCTAACAGGCAAAGATGAATTTTCTTATGCAGTTACTTCTCATAACTCAAGGAACATAACTGTCTAGAGAAAAAATTTATGCAAAGTCTTCCTACTAGTAAACATTCTGTTATAGAATAAATGTTGCTATTTAAGCACATCTGGCAACAACTAAGGACACAACCTACCGCACTGACCTCCTAAAAGAGTGTTCCATGATAATTTTTTACCAACAGCTGTTGATTACTTCAAGCCAGGGGAGGTTTTGAAATAAAGAATGTGGTTTCTTCACATGATGCAGAACACAGACTTTCAAAATGGTCACTTATAAGGGCCCACCAATAATCCACATGGCTGGGGGAGAGGATTCCCAGATGGAGCAGGGGAAGGGGATCCAACTGTGATTTTTGCCCTTGATTTTCCCTGGGGAGCAATTTCCCAACTGCAAACCCTTAACCAAGATCCAGGCCTTTGTTTTACGGTTTTAGGTATTACTTATAAGGACTGCACTGATATTAGAATTCTCTCTGCATTCTAAGTCAACACATACATACTAGAAATCATGAAATCACACATGCCTTTCCTGATTGATTTTATTTATCAAATTTGATAAATATATCAAATGTTTTGGTAAGGAAATGAGCCATTGCTTTTACGTGGAAATCCCTTACACTGCTGCTGTCCTGTTGTGTGTAGATGTGACCATTTGGAGAGGTCACACTTCTATGGGTAAATTAGGAGGCTTTCCTTAAAGGAGTGGACATACCTAATACCAATCATCCAGGAAAGAAGATCCCAGGAAAAGAGAGGGTGTTTGAAAGGGTGACCTTAGGAGAAAAAGTGGAGGGTGCTTCCTCTGTCTGGGTTAGGAGGAGGATGTGGGGAGGGAAGGAAGAATGCTCCCTGCCAGCTCCACAAAGACTTGGGGCGAGGCAGGGCTTAGACCTTAGGAGGCAACATAAGAAAACTGGAAGTTGGAGAGTAGATATGGCTCGAGTGGTTGAGCACCCACCTCCCACACGGGAGGTCCTGGGTTCGGTCCCCAGTGCCTCCTAAAGAAGACAAACAACGAGCAGACATTGAGCAAAAACAAATGAGCCAGGAGCAGATGTGGCTCAAGCAGTTGAGCGCCTGCCTCCCACATGGGAGGTCCCAGCTTCATTTCCCAGTGCCTCCTAAAGAAAAAACAGACAGACAACGAGCAAAAACAATGAGCAAACAGATGAGGGAGCCATGGCGGGGGAACAGGGGGGAGAACTGGAAGAGCAATGACAGCCAGCCATGAGTTTCTCTCTGTATGTTAATTCTCTGGTTATCTCTGGATATTTAACTGGTTCTGGTAAAGACACTGGTATGCCTAGAAAATTTTAAGAGAAGAACCTGGGGCTAGAGAGCCAAAAAGGAGAGCAGCATGGTGGTAGCAGCAGTGTTTAGTGAGAGAATCCCCAGAAGAAGTGAGTGCCAACAGACAAGCAGCGTGAAGATAAAACCTGGATGGCTTCTATGTCGAGAGTCACTCTTCTGCCTAACTTAGACACTAGTTTATTATAAAATTGTAATTTTATTTTTAAAAGTTTGTAGCTATTTTACTAAAGGATCCAACTTCGCTTTATTTTTTACTAGAATAAATATCAAGAAAAAAGGATCCCCAAGAAACCGGCACCCTGTCAGTGGGCCTTACTTGGAATATATGTAACCTATCTCCCCAATGTAACAGAGTTAGACTCATTTAGAATTTCCCTACACATGGTTCTTCTGCCCCTTTTATTTGAACCTATAATTAGCACTATACCCATTAAATATATGTCCCAGAGACTTAAACCTTTGGTCTGTTCATATGCTAGGGGAGCCCTGAATCTCAGCAGAGTTGCAGCCATCACCTACTCTCCACTTCATCAGACATGTCCAGGACAACTAACAAAAGGATGATGGTGGACAACACCCATCCCCCAAAACACAGAGTGTCTGCAACTGCAAGCAAGACAGTTCCATCATCTGCCCCATGGGATCTAAGTTCCCTCTCAATCAGAAGCAGAATGGGCATCACCATCCCAAAATCCTCAAGACTGAGGAATGAACAAACATAAGGGGGGAAAGCAACCATGGACCAAAGTAGACTTACTATTATTCTAGCAATGGAAGAGCTTGTAACATTGATATAAAGGCAGTGGCCACCAGAGGTTCTGAGGGGAGGGGGAAGAAAGAATAGGTAGAATAGGGGGCATTTTGGGGACGCTGGAATTGTTCTGCATGATATTGCCATGGTGGATATAGGCAATTTTGTCAAAACCCATATAAAATTGTGCAGTGCAAAGTGTAAACCATAATATAAACTATAGACCATGGTTAGCAGCAATGCTTCAGTATGTGCTCATCAGTTGTAATAAATATGCTACACTCATATAAGATGTTATTAACAGGGGAAGTGTGAGAGGGGAAGGGGGTGGGGTATATGGGAATCCCCTATGTTTTCAATGTAACTTTTCTGTAATCTAAAACTTCTTTAAAAATAATTAGTACCTTTTCTTTGGAAAGGTGCTATTCTAAGACAGCCCCTCCTTTGAAATATAGTTCCCCTTCTGAAGGCTTATAATCTAGTAGGGAAAATAAATGTAAAAAGGCGCAACAGATGCTTAAATAGACATATATACCAGATATATGGAGGCAAAGAACAAGGGAGAAGTAACAAGCATAAAATGATTTAATATGATTGATAGATCTGATTCCATACTCTAAGTTCGACCAAAACTTCTTTAAGAGAATAGTATACTTGTCAGTACATAAAGTCAGGGAAAAAATAACCTACAGCCTGAACTTTGCATTCCCTTATTTATATGTAAATGTGTTCAGGAAAAGAGAGACTGTGTTTGGGTCATTTTATTTACCTGTGGTCTGTAACATTAGACTAACTCTCAAATCAGGGGTTCTAAGTCTGGGTCACAAAGTTCATGGATGGGTTTCAGGTAATCTAAAACCCACCGAAAGTCAATCAACTTTTTAAGAAATCCACGACCCATAAGAAAAATGATTTAGTTTGTCAGTGTTGTTATTCTGTTTTCATCATGTGAAACAGGGGAGAGAATTAAGGATATCTTTGGGTTTTTCTACAACTGTGACTCTAAGAACACCCTATCCATTTTTAAAGAGCTCTTACCAGCAATCAAGCACTGACTTTGTATAAAACACAGTCTTAATACCTAGGAGTAAACAATGCTTTTTACATGAAAGTAAAGCCACAGTCCTTACAAGATACACATTATATAGCATATATCAAATGTACTGAATGCATTTTAAAATTTTGGTTCAAATCCCTTATATTTTGGGTCATTTTTAGTATTTCCTCTTGTCTTTGGTGTTCTGCAATCTCAATATCTGTTTTAAAATAGGTTCATTTTTCTATATTATACTAATACTTGTATTTCTTAAAATTAGAATTCATAATTTTTGGAAAATCATCACCCATTATATATTCAAATATTGCCTCCCTCATTTTCTGTGTTTCCCCCCTTCTGGAAGTCCTGCCTTACTATTCCATGACTCCTAATATTTTTTATATTTTCCATCTCTTTATGTCTCTGTACTGCATTCTAAGTATTATTCTCAAGTATATTATGTCTAATCTGCTGTTTAACCCTTTGAGTCTTTTTATTTCAATAATTGTACTTTCTATTTTCAGTATTGTTTTATTTTAATAACTCTTGTTTTCTTAGGGTTTGATTTCTTTTTTCATATTATCAACATTTTACACATATTTTATATTCTCCTTCATGTTGTTGTAATATCTGGAGTTCTTAAGGAGTCAATACTTCTAGTATGTTTTATGCTGACTTACTCATGGTTTGTATCATTTGCTGGCTCTCATTCATGGTTGATTGTTTCCTTGTGTGTTTTGTCTTTTGTTATAGTAAACTTATCTTTAGCAGGACTTTGTTTTTTCATGAAAATCCTTGGTCTAAATGGTTAGTAGTATTCTTTCAGAAAGGATTTGTGTTTTACTCTTCTAGGAGCCCCAGGGGTATTCTTCAACTTGAGGATTTCTACATCAGCTAGGTAGTAAAAAAAAATAAAAAGTTTAAAAGTTACCTCACACACTATCCCAAGGAATGAAATTCTTAGGGGAAGGTTGCATTTCCTCTTACTAATAAAGTTTCATTTTCTCTTTTCTCAGCTGGTGGACCTATTTTTCTAGTCTAACTTTTCCTTAAAATAAGGGTCCTGGGTTTCATGCAGGGTACAGGGATGTCTTAGTTCCAACTCTCTGCTTCAGCTGGGACCAAGTTTTTAGCTTCTTGTTCATCTCCATATGAACATCTGGCTCCAAGCTCCTTGGTTACTGAGACCCATAACTCCCCAGAACAAAAACAGGTAATATTTTATCCAGTATTCCTAGATTTTTAACCATAAGGTTTCTAGATTATCTCAGACTACTGTATTGCCAGAGCTTTAGTTTAGAAGCAGTTTACCATTTCATTATTCATAATTAATCAATTAGTCCTTCCCAAGCAGAAAGTTTAGTAGAACTGTTGTTCTAAATTGAGAATTTAGAAATCTTTGACATTATTTATGTCCAGGATTCTTTCCCATGTTTAGAAGTGATGGACTAGAAACATATTTTCAAAGTTCTAAAAGAAGAGCTTTCTGATATACCTCCTTGGACCTTGGCAGGATATGAATCATTTCTTGCTAATCACCATTGTAAACTGATCATAATAGAGTGTATTAACTGGTCTCCAATGGAAAACTGGAAAAGAGAAAATTTGAAACTTTCTTTTAAACACCATTTAGAAATGTTATTACTTACACTAAAGCCTAAGAATATGTCATCGCTCTCAAGAGAATTTACCACATTTTTCAACAGTAAAAAGCTTCCAAAATACATACATATATATATATATAAAGACTTTCTATATAAGTGAACTCTGAAAAAGAATTTTTGAGTCATAAAATTTATCCCACAGAAATGGCAATTTGCAAAAATTTGGGATTTATAAGAGAAAATCTCAATAATTTAAGCAAATGGCAATACACCTATCTAAAGTACTGGTGATTGCCATTTACACAAAGAACACACCTCCCCCTCTGGAAAAAGATATGAAATTGTTTAAGTCACAGTGTCAAGAGCATATGGCAAGACTGTACTCTACCAGAGGAAAGTAATTTTCTTTAGCTCTTTCTCATCGTAAGTATGAAGTATTGTTTATTGATCAAAATGTTTCAATTAGTTGATTATTAAACTGGAAAAGAAAACCTTGCCAGAGAAAACAGTGGATAAAAAATAATTATAGAACTTTTTGGAGATAATAGACTCAGAAAAATAAACTAACTCTGGGATATGGCACACTCTTAAATGTATTAGGTTCCAGCCAACATGACACGGGGATGCTCATTATGAAATGAATCACTCTAAAGTATTTCTGTTCCTGTGTTGTTCTAGTCCTTTTTAAAAGAGTGGTCTAGGATCCCTGAACTAAGCGAGAAAAACCGTACTCTCTAAATAGAAGATGAGGCAAAGAACTAGGTAAATCAGGCAACAGCCCACATTTGAAGAAAGCAATGGGGAAAGTTTCCAGTCCAACTGGGAATTATTACTTTTTTAGTCTCTTTCACTACTAATATATAACCACATGTTTTTTTAATCAAATCATTTTTCCCACATAAGAACAAGTGACTATAGGGTGATTGGGTGATAAAAATGAAAAAGAAATTATTGTATTCATGTACAGTCTAAAACAACGATGACAACAAAATGGCATGGCTTTTTAAAGTTGCTTAATTTAGCCAACAGATAACTTTACCAAACATGCAACCTTCAGGCTTAGTAGATCTCAAGTCTTAGCCAATAAAAACTCCATCTGCATTTTGACCATATTTCCTCTGAAAAAGCAAATTTGAAAACAGGAGTTCAGAATAACCAGGACTGACTTATTTTCTATGTTTTTTCTTGTTATCTATCTCCTTGCTACTCAGAGCTGGTTCACTGACCAGCAGCCTGGACGCAATGGAGAGACTGTTGGAAAAGCAGAATCTCCGGCTGCCCCATACACCTACTGAATCAGAAACTGCAGTTTAACAAGCTCCTCAGGTGGCTCATATGCCTATTAAAGTTTGAGAAGCTGTGTTCCATGGGACATAGAAATACTTTCTAATTTAATGTCAGCTACAGGATTCTTTTTGGGAGTGATGAAAACGTTTGGAATTAGATAGAGATGATGCTTGCATAGCTGCAAATATACTTTTTAAAAAACATTGAATTTTACAATTTAAAAGGGAAAATGTTCTGGTATGACTACGGGAAGTATATTTCAATTTACAAAGAAAAAAAAATGGGGAAGGGGATTAAGCTATAGTAAATGCTTTCAAATTCCGCAGCACATGCATGACTGCAGCCGGTTCCAACTATTTTTCTCTTATCTTGGGGTAAAAAATAGAAGTTCCATTTCCTGGGGCTTAGCTCTTAGACAGGGAACCACAGCGAGCCTTGGAGCAGGGGAGCCAGGGCTTCGGAGGCGCCCCCATCTCTCAGCGTGGAGCCCCCTTCCCCTAGAGCTGCTTTACAGAGCTGAGATCTGCTGTCCTCCGGAAACCGCGTGCGGATGGCTGCGAAAGGGCAGGAAACGTGACTACACAATCGGGCAAAGGGGCAAGCGGGCAGAAACTATCTACTGGCTGCACGTGTGGCGCCAGGCCTTTGGGGAAGTGGGGCGCGTTCTCTTTTCTCGCCCGCCCTCCCCCCACCCTTCAATAAACTCTCCTAGTTACTCGGAGGCCTCGGACCTCCTCCCTTCCACAGTTCCCAGGCCCCCCGCCCGCACCCCCAACAGGCGGGGCTTCTCTGGGCACCCCTGGTAAACTAAGAGCTTCGCGCCACCGGAGCTTAAGAAGGTCGTTTCCCTTCTAAACCCCAACGCCGAGGGCTAGGGAGGGGGTGTCCGGGGTCCATTAGCCAGGCCCCCCACTCCCACGCACACCTTGGAACTTTCCCGGGGTCCCCGGCGCGCACCAGCCGCAGGGCTCAGGCCGGCAGCGCGCGTGGGGCGCCCGGTGCGCGGGTGCCCGAGCTTCCCGGACAAACCGGGCTGGCCAAGGCCCCGTGGAGTCCTAGTCTCTCTCCTCCGCCTGGGCTAAGAGTCGGGGGACGCAAATTGGAAAACCGTCCCCAGCCCCGACGGTGCCTTTTGCGCAGCAGCACGGGGCTCCTTGCAGTGGGGTGACATCTGGCTGAAGCGACCGCCCAGGTCACCCGCGGCTCCGCGCTGCCGCCACTCGCGTGGGACACCTGCTTAGGAGCCACCAGGGGCAAAGGCAGCCCGCGCGCCCGCCCACTCCCTCGGGCACTCACCCGCACCGCGCGCGCCTACTACCACCGGCCTTGCGAGGCACACGCGCGCGTCCACACCCGCCCCGCGGCACTTACAAGCAGGGGTAGTAGCCGTAGGGAGGCAGCGCGGGCAGCGGGCAGCCCTCGTCGCCCAGCTCCGAGTCCATGAGCAGATAGTCCTGGCTCTCGTTGCGCCGCGCCCCGGCCCTGGCCGCTGCCCGGGGAGAGCCGCCCCGCCGGGGTCCCAGCGCCGGGCTCTGGCTCATGGCGGGAACGGCCCACGGCCGGGTCCCGCTCCCGCGGGAGGCGCTTCGGCAGTGCGGGCCGGGACTCTGCCCGCAGGGGCCCGCGTGCGCCGCGGGACGGCGCCGGGGTGAGGCAGGAGGTGCGCACGCCCGCAGCCTGGGCTCCGCCGGTGGCCCCCTCCAGCCCGGGGAGCAGCCGCCACTTGGGGGGGCACAGCGGAGGCCTGGCCCTGAGCGCGTCCGGCCAAGGGGACCCCGCGAGGAGGCGGCAGCGGCTCCCGGGCCGAGCGAGCACAGGCGGGGCGGCGGGTGGCTGCGGAGCCGGAGCGCGGAGAGCCGGGGAGACGCAGCTGGAGAGTTACCATGTCAACCGCGACTCTCCAGCCCTCCTCTCCCCCCGCGTCCTCCGTCACGGTCCCCACCTTTAAAGGGATGGGAGCGAAGTTCTCAGAGCAGCCAAAGCCTGTCCTGCAGCCACAACTCTCAGGACCAGGATGAACAGAAACCTGGCTGAGCCAGACACTTTTTTTTGGCCCTCCTGTTTCCAGAACCGGCTTGTTTAGAAAACCATTAGAAACGGAGGACTTTCTAGGAAGTGTCTCTTAAGACTTGAAGAATCGAGGAAACCTGTTTTGTAAAAGGGACACGAGCCTCTCCTGACTTCCTCCAGACTCGCCTTCATTTTTCTGAGGGCATTTTCTTTCCCATTCCAAACTCCAAAAGTATTAATACTCTCAAATGAACAGCGTTCTATATATGTCCAGAGGTTTCCAGTTCTTGAGTGAACCAACAAAAATAGGCAAGCATGTTCCTATGATACTGATAGAGGCCAACAGCCTGCTTATTTCAGAGAAGAACTTTCCTTGCAGCACCCTGCTTCTGATGGCACGAATGCTGGAATCATTTCTCTCTCAGATGTGTCCTAAATTAAATTCTGATTAATCTGCACACACAGGAAAGGATTAGTTTCTCAAAAAGGATTAATCAGGATCTGTAGTAGTGTGAATAGGGAAAGCTGTAGTCAATTAGAAATCCATTCATTCAAATATTTAATGAATGTCAACTACACAGCTGACAAGCACTGTTTTAGGATACAGAGGTGAACAAGCCAGATAAGGCACTGCCTGTCCTTATCAGAGATTAAACTAGCAAATAAGATACCAGATAGACACAAAGGCTGCAATGAAAGGAAAACAGGTGAAAGTGATAGTAACCAGGGATCGACTACTCCAGATTAGGTGATTAGGAGAGGCCTCTCCAAGGAGGTGCTAGTTGAGAGATGCATGGAAAGGAGTCGTCCACAAAATGAGCCATTACAAGGTATTGAAGAAGGCCAGATAGGGTGAAATTCCATGCACACAGCCACCATTGCTGCCCACGAACCGGCGGGCAGTGAAATGAATGCTGCAAGTGTGAGCGAAAGCAAGTCAGCTTGGTAAAGAGGATAAGCGATCACAGCCTTTGCCGTCTAAAATTCAGAAGCCCTTTCCTTTGCCAGAACACTGAGGACTAAAACTCAGAGAGCAGAAGCCATGGTAACCCCAGGACCTGCTTCTCTATCTGGTACAGGTGTGTGGAATGAATGAATTGAGAAAGTATACAAAAAATAAGAAAACGTTCTTGTCCACTAAAAGAACATTTACCCTGAAAGACTAACCTCAATCATTCTGAAGTCTGTTATTCCTGATATAAGAATCTCAACATGTGGAGCCATGATTAAATAGTCTCATTATTTTCTAGTAATCATCTATAGCAATAAGATACTCTGCTTGAAATTTGCTTGTTTATTGTAACTTCTACCTGTAAGTAATCAACCACTTCGTTGCTTGAGTGGATCAGTAAACACGTGTTTAATTTAAATGGTACCAAGGTAATTTGTTTAGAAGTACCACACATGGGAAACAATTAAGTGCAGAAAATAATATTCAAATGTTTACTACCAGACTCAAATTCTGTGAGTCAAAGCAAAGTTAGAAAACCCTGATGTGTTAGTTGAAGTGTTAGACTTTAACTGAACAAACAAAAATTGAGATGGAATTTATTTTGTTGTTGTTACAGCTGAGCTAATCATGCCTTTTCTCATAACCCTGTTTTTTCATTCTCAGGTAACAGTCTTCACACTGAAAATATTACTGTAAACTTATAACATCAACTTATCATTCCGCAAGATAAGACATGATTTTTCTCTATTATTTGCAGTATAGTTAATACTGGGTCAATTAATCCCAGGGGCATTTATGGAGTTTTCAAGAGAAGGTAGCTTGTGTAGAAAGGATTAGAAGATTCTGAAAGAGTTTATGATATGATGAAGTGGGAAGAGCATTAGACTGGAAGCCTGAAAGCCTGGATTCTGCTTCCAACCATTCTCCTGTATGAAGCTGTGGGATTTCAGGGAGGACATTTAATCTCTCTCTGTCTCTGTTTCTTCATCAGTAAGTTGATGTATAATTACTGAGGACTCTTCAATCACTAACCTCTTGCATTCTATGCTTATCTATGCAATTTTATCTCTTCAATTACATTGCAAACATGGCGAAACGAAAAAAAAATGAGACATCTTCCAACCAATTCATATATTTTGGGTTTTTTTTTTTCAATTCATGTATTTTTGAATCAAGTACAGAATCGTTGAGTGGATCTGGAGTAATGAAGGAAGTTGAGTGAAAGAACAAACAGTTCACAAAGTTAAAACCTTGTTGGGTGAATGAAGAAATTAGAGTGCTCACAAACTTAAAAAATGCAATGCAATTTTATGTATGTATATGCAGTATGTTTATGGCATTAAAATATAAAAAGACCACTCCGTTGTTTATGCCAAGAAGTGGGAATGAAGGTGGGTTGTGTTTCTGTTTTGAGAGAGAGAGAGATGTTATTGAGAGAGGCAGGGGAGCAGATGTAGCTCAGTGCATGAGTGCCTGCTTCCCATGTATGAGGTCCTAGGTTCAATCCCTGGTACCTCTCTAAAAAAATAATTATATAAATAGAGAGAGGATATTTGCCTCATTATAAACATCTGCCCTGATTGATTGATTTAAAAAAAAAAACAGTATAATTATTATAACACAGTATTTTGTAAATGTCAACAAGAGCAAAAATGAGTAAAGAAAAAGGATCGCCCTCCAGAAGGTCTCAGGCTAGGAGTCCAAGGAGAAAGAAAAAGAAATTGATATTGGCATCAGAGAGCAAAGATTGAGGACAGGGTGGTTAATGGCCCACGAAGAACCTGAGGAGCATGGAGAGTCACAGGGAGGAGTGAGGGCATGTAGTTTGTGGGACATTGCTGCTGATGAGAAACCATTGACATGCACTGGTGTTGGCTGTCCAGGACCTACAAATACTAGTTTTATAACAGATTCCTCTGGACAAGTTAAAGCATGGAACCCCTCAGCCCTCACTCCTCAAACATGTAGAATCCACAGTGAAAAAACAAAAACACCTTAGAAGCTTCAGCACGGCTGACCCTCTATGAATGAAGATCCTCTATAAGTTCTGGTTGGAGTGAAAAAGGAGCAGGTGTTACTAGATCTTTGAACTTTGTTTTCTTAATTTTTAAAGTAAAGGGGTTGGAATAATTACATTTACTATCTCTTCTATAGCTGAAATTTAGTGTTATTAAATATTGGAAACAAATAGAAAAATTAAAACAATTTTAACTTTGGCTTTAATTCATACTTCACCTAGATGTTGTCCCAAGTTCTGAAACATCATCATTTACAAGCACTTGTAGTAAACATGTACAAGAAATTGTTCCGTTACTGTAAGGAATAAGATAGAGAAGTTGCTATTATTAATATATTTCAGTAGTTAAGAACTCCTATAATAAGTTAAATAAACCACCATAAGAGGAAAACCTCAGAAAGGAGAATATAAACCTATTAGTTTACATATGATAAAACTGTCTACACTAAAATATGATTTTTAATGGAAAAGTATTAAACTTGAGATGTAAGATTCTAAAGGTAAATATAGAATAAACCTTCTAGTATTCCTACATACTAACAATAGCCAGTCAAAATATAATAAAAGCTAAGCTATAAAAAGAAATAAAGTTAACAAATTGTAAGACCTATTTAAAGAAAATTATAAAGCTTTACTAAGACTTAATTGAAAAGTGCATCAAAGATTTATATCAAATTACACAATAAATCTTATTAATAGTTGTATTAAATTTATAGCTTAATTTAGGTAGAATTTAATATTTTCTAGATTGTCTTTCCATCTAGGGACAAGTTTTCTCCATTATTTATTTTTTCTAAGAATAAATGTGACAAAAGCAAGAAAATTCCAGAAATGAAAAGCAATGAACTTGCTATTGAAAATATTAAATAATTTAATAAAAGTACAATAAATAAAGTAGATTGGTACTCACAAAATAGAAATATGAAAAAATAGAAAAAGTTTAGTAAAGAACCTTATATTAAAAAGATTTTATGATACAATAAAGAACACCTCTTAATTCAGTGAGGGAAATGAAGAAATATTGAATAAAAAGAATTGAGTAAAAGATTTCGACTTCATACCTCTGCCAAAATTGATGAAATGCATTGAGATTCAGTGTAATTCAAGAAACTCTAAAACCTACTAGAGAAAAATATAAATGATATATAAATATATACATAATCTTCAGGTGATTAACCCATTCTAAGCATTCACCAAAAGCTGAAACTATTAAAAAAAAAAAAAGCTTCATAGAATTGACTAATCAAAACAAAAACTTACATTTGTCAAAAAGATTATATTTAAGTTTTAAATTGTAACCTGGGAAAACTACCTGCAATATTTTTTAAAGGTAAAGATTTGTTTTTAATATAGGAAGAGGTCTTACAAATCAACCAAGAAAAAGTCCAATACCACAATAAAAAGAGCAGTGAACACGATTAGGAAATTCAAAAACTTACATAGTAGACCAGGTAATTTGTTCTAATTTTCCACCTTAGGCAACTAAAAGAAACTGGACTAAATTTTTTAAAAATCCTCTTAAACTATCAAAATCTTAGCAAGATAATGAGAAAGGACCAGTCAAAATCAGAAGCCTTGTGCTCAGGGAGTTGACCACCGACCTGAGCATCTTTATCCCTTGGGGCATTCAACAAGGAAGCAGCTGAAAGTTAGAGCTCTCCAGAGTTGGGGAAAAGCCAGAGTACCAGGTTCACTAGGGATGGGGACTGCTGAACCATTCCATCTTGGGCCTCTGTCCCTATGCAGGGCATCTTGATATGGAGATATTGTCTCCAATCAAGTGGGTCACCTGGGTAGCACAACATTTCTATTGCCTCTAGGCCCATAGTCACCCCAAAGAAGGACTTAAAATCCTCACAGGAGGGAGAAAATTTCATCCGAGGCTTCAAATTATCTCTGCAAATAATTTTTAAAATAAAACATTCAGCAAATAATCACAGATAATGAAGCCCATGAAGAAACAAGATAATATAAACAAGATAAAAAAATAAACAAAAAACCAGATGACAGGAACGAACCTTCAAGGACTCCTAATAATGGAATTAACTGACACAGCCTGAAAATAATTATCCTTCCTATGTTCATGGAGATAAAATTAAGATTAAAATTTGCAGCAGCCTAGTAAACTATAGACAGTGATCTTGAAAATGTGAAAAATAACTAAAATGAAGTTCAATAATGCAATAACCAAAATTAAGGTTTCAATAGATGAGTTTAAAAGCATATTAGACATAATTGAACAGAGAATTAATAAATGTCAAGAGTCAAAAAATATCTAGAGTAAGGCATGGGTGAAGTACCATTTCTATTCATAGAGATGGGAAAATAGATGAGAGGATAAGAAACTTAGAGGGTACATTGAGAAAGTCTAACAAATGTTTAAATGAAATCCCAGAATGAAAAGAGAGAAAAAGTAGAGCAGAGTCAATATTTGAAGAGATAATTGGCTGAGAATTTCCAAAACAGTTGGGTGATAATCCCTGAATGATAAAACCAAGTGATTGCCAAGAAGTAGAATGAATAAATCCACACCTGGACCCATCATGGTGAAATAGTACATCAGACAATTAAAAATCCTAAAAGCAGACAGTACAAAGACATATTACCATAAAAGAAAAATTGTTTAAAACTGAGGCTTATGGGGTGGTAAAAAATTTTTTTAAAAATCCCAAAATTTCAGGCTTAAATCAATAACTGTGGATTTCTTGCACAGACTATATATCCTTTCTGGTTCAGATTGGGGCTCTATCATTTACTCCAGCACAGATACTGATGGAGTGGCCACTGTTTGGAACACTGCCATCACTGTGACAGAGGGGAAATGATCTCTGGAAGTTTCAAATTGGTAATTAAAGTCCCTGGGTCAAAAGTGACATGTCACTTCCATTCACAATCTATTTCATGGAACCAGGTACATGCCCCCATCCAACACCAGGGGGCCAGGAAGTATAGTTCTATCTTGCACCCAGGAGTCAAAAAACATTTAGTATTTGTTGAACAGCATCAGTTACTATCATAGTACACCCACAAATATTTGACTCGCTTTCTCTTCCAAGTGTAAAACACATTAACTCTCAAGAGAAACAACGAATAAGTCATATCCAGTTACAGCATTAAACTCCAAATCCATTTTCTGATGGTGAACAGGAGTCTTATCTGCAAGGTTGACCACTATTCTCTTTGGTCTTTGGCTCTGCTTTTTTAAAACATTCCTTTTCCATTAATCTCCTTGGCCACATCTAAATTGAGTTATCTTTGGAGAATGTGCCTTCCTTGTGGATTAAACAGCTATCTCTGCCTGATTCCTACTCATACAAAGTTGAGGGTTTAAGGTAATTTTAATATTAAAAATCAGATATTTCAGCCCAGGCTCATGGTTCCTTTGGCAGAACACTTCTCAAAAATTAGAAAATTTCTCTCTTTGTGATCCCAATCAATTTCATGTGCTAATGATTGTACACATATTTTTTTCAAGTCATACTTCTTAGACTTTCTCTATTTCATTGCATCCTCATCACTATGCCTCTTTCTTTCTTAGGTATATCAGGTTTCCTTGGGAGCTTTACTCCTTTAGCCAATTCCTTCCACTGTAAAGATTTACTGGGTGCCACACTAATCCAATCAATATTTTAAAAATAAAGCAAAATGAATATTAAATTCCTATCCTGGGGAGTCCTGACACATTCTCTAATAGAGTGGCAAGAATCCCCAGAATGCATGGGCAGTGCCTAGCAAAGGAGGACAGAACAATATGCTAAGCCCTTGATATTGATGCTTATACTTATGAACCTTGTTCTTGTGAAATTGAAACTTAGCCTAGTATTATATATTGCCTAAGAGTTTCCTCCTGAGGGCCTCCCTGTTGCTCAAAGCCAAACTTAGCATATAAACTCACAACCTCCCTCCACCCTCTTGCCCACATGGGACAGGACTCCAGGGGATGAGCCTCCCTGGCACCGAGGGATTATTACCAAGCACCAGTGTATTAGTCAGCCAAAGGGGTGCTGATGCAAAATACCAGAAATCTGTTGGCTTTTATAAAGGGTATTTATTTGGGGTAAAAGCTTACAGTTACAAGGCCCTAAAGAGTCCAGCTCAAGGTACCATAAGAGGTACATTCTCACCCAAGTCAGTTGCCACATGTTGAAGTAAGATGGCAGGCCTGGTCTCTCCTTTCTTCTTCCTATTAAAGCTCCATGGGCCCAGCTTCTTCTGATCTCAGCTGTAGGCTGGCATAGAGTTTGTTTCTTTCCTGCCTTCCTCAGCTCAGCTGCTCTGTTCTCTTCAGCTTCAAACTATTAGGCAAATAGCTCATCTCTCTTCCCAGGGTTGCAGGATCAAAGTTCTCTCCTCTGCTATGTCTATGGAGCTGTCTTTCTTCCTGTGCCTTCTTCTGTCTGTCTTCTTGAGAGAGTATCCATTTATATAGCCCACCAAGGGGGCAGGGACTTAAACTGAGATACACCCTACTAATGTGGTTGAATCAAAGCCCTAATCTTAAAATAATTTAATCAAAGACATCTCAGCTAAATCTAATACAATCAAAGGGTATCACACCCAGAAGAACAGACAAGTTTACAAACATAAACTCTCTCTCTGGAATTCATAAATAATCTCAAACTGCCACAGCCAACTAGTGATGCATTTGGAAAAGACATAGACCAAAAAGGAGAGATAGTAAATACACTTGAGTTTTTATGATTAAGAAATTTCAAAGAGAGTAGGGAGGACATTCCAGAGGTTACGCTTATGCACATCTCAGGGGGATCTCACTGACTGCCACAGTAAACAGTTCCTCAAACAGGGGGGTTCCTGAAGGCTCTGGTGACATCTAGACACTATAGTCAGTGCAAAAAAATCCCAGAAATTTGACACCCTGTCAGTTAGCCTTACCTTGTAATATATGATAACCTATCACCCCAGTGTATCGGAGTTAGACTCATTGATAATTTTCCTATACATGGTTCTTTTTTTTTTTTTAAGATTTATTTTATTCATTTATTTATCCCTCCCTTGCTGCTTGTGCTTGCTGTGTCCATTTGCTGTGCGTTTTTCTGTGTCTGCTTGTCTCCCTTTGTTGTGTCAGCTCACTGCACCGTGCAGGCCTGCTTGCCTTCACCAGGAGGCCCCGAGAATCGAACCTGGGGCCTCCCATATGGTAAATGGGAGCCCAACCACTTGAGCCACATCCGCTTCCCTACACATGGTTCTTATGCCCCTTTTATTTGAACTTATAATTAGCACTATACCTGTTAAATATATGTCCTAGAGACTTTAATCTTCCAGTTGTTCATATGCCATTTGAGCCCTGAATCTAAGCAGAGTTGTAGCCAACATGTACCCTCCAGTTCATTGGATTCACCCAGGACAACTAACAAAAGGATGATGGTGGATAACACTCATCCCCCCAAAAACAGGGAGTGTGTTCAACTGCAAGCAAGAAGTTCCATCCATCTGCCTCATGGGATCTAAGCCCCCTCTCTATCAGAAGCAGATTGGGCATCACCATCCCCTAATCCTCAAGATTGAGGAATGAACAAACATAAGGGTGGAATGCAATAACGGACTAAAGAATACATATTATTATGCTAGTAATGGAAGAACTTGTAACATTGATATAAAGGCAGTGGCCCACCAGAGGTTCTGAGGGGAGGGAGAGGGAAGAATAGGTGTAATATGGGGCATTTTTGGGACATTGGAATTGTTCTGCATGACGTTGCAATGGTGGATACAGGCCATTATACATTTTGTCAAAATCCATAAAAAGGTGTGGTGCAATGTGTAAGCCATAGCGTAAACTATAGACCATGGTTAGTAGCAACGCTTTAATTTGTGTTCGTCAATTATAACAAATGTACCATTTGTTATGGGGAAAACTGTGGGAGGAGGAGGGAATGGAGTATGTGGGAATCCCCTATATTTTCAATGTAGCAATTACGTAATCTAAAACTTCTTTAAAAATAAACAACAAAATATTTAAAAATAATAAGCATAATGGCCACACCTTTTATTTGACCCATGATGCAAGGCTGAGATTGATATGCCACTGTAGCTCAAATAATTTCACAGTTCTACTGTTTGGGGATCAAAAGTGGTGGCCTCTTCACTCTTTACAGATTTCTGACTTGCAGGACTCTATTTCCCTTCGATTTTGCCTGTAAATCATTGGATAGTCTTCAAGGCTCACCTTGTTCTTACAATAAATCGCCAAACGCAGCCGGCCAACATGTGCTAAGAACCTTCATTTTCCCACCCTTCCTTACGAGAGGCAGCTTATTAGATTCATTGACTGTCTTCCAAGTATTGAAAGTGACAGTTTTTGCCATTTTTCCCACCATGTGACACCCCATAGCATGCACTGCCCACTTTCCAGCCTCTGATAACAGGTTCCTCGTCAGTAATAACCTGACAACTGAGTAAATGCCATGCATTTTAGGTGTTGTTTTTTTATTATTGTTTTTAGTTAGAGAACTCTCCACTTCTAGTTACCAATTTCTATGACAGACATAAAATATTTAATTTGTTAGGAAAACATAGTTATAATACACAGAGCTCATCCCCCAGGTTAATAATTTACCAGTTTTATTCCTCTGGGGTTTTGAATACCCAAACTTTATGAAAGTTATACAGCTCTCATCATAACATTGTCTTCAGACAGTATTTCTAAGGGATAAATTTATATTAAAAACAACACTCAAAATTAACATTTTAAATAAAATTATGTGCAGTCAATTGAGATGCATTTCAAATACCATTAGATCATGAAAAATTACAAGTAGATTTTTCTGAAGAGGAGACAGGTTTATTGAGAACCTCCTGCTGTGACAGGATTATAAAGTAATGTGTAACCTTTCCTTTTAAAGTTTGTATTTTGAAATTATTTCAAATAAAAACTTACAGAAAAGTTATAAGAAAGTAGAAAGTAATCAGATATACCCCTACCCAAATTCACCGATTGTTAAACTTTTTATTTATATGCCACATTCGCTATAGCAGCATCTCTCTACAGAGCCCATTTTTTTTTTTTTCTAGCCCATTTGATAACAAGTTGCAGATCTCAAGATGATCTGCAGATCTCATTCCATCTATTTTCATTTGTTTGCTTTCTACTGTAAACAAGAGCTTTTCCTTCTCCATTCATTCATTCATTATCAGTATGGACTCACGGGGATGTCTTTTATTCAAATGGTCATTATCTATTATAGTCATTATTACCTTGATACTCAAATGGACCTGCATTTGTCTCTGTTGATCTGGCCTTTGAAAATCTCTCCATGTCAGATTATAGAGATCTTCTTCAATCTTTTTTTTTTTTTTTTTCATAGATGCGAAGTCCCCCTTGCATAGACCAGGAATTGGCAAACTATGGCCTATACGCAAAATCTGGCTCACTGTCTTTTTTGATACTCAAGTTCCACTGGAACACAGGCATGGACATCCTTTTACAAATTGCTTATGGCTGTTCTCAAGCTACTTTACAAAGTTAAGTAGTTGTGACAGGGAAATTGGGTATTGGCCCTATTAGCTAATTTGTGATAAATAACGGAAATATTTGCTCCCACTTTATCATATTTTATTTTGAATTTGTTGATGGTGTTTTTTGGTCATGCAATATTATTTGTCAATTTAATGCAGTCAAATTTAGAAATCTTTTCTTTTATAGAATCTGGATTTTTGAGTCATATTTCAATTACTTTCTCTACAGCCAGGGTATGAAGGAATTTATCCAGGTTTTCTTCTAGTATTTGTATGGCTGTATGTCTGGTCCATTTTGGAGTTTGTTCTTGTGTATGGTGTGAAGTATGGATTGACTTTATCTTCCGAATGTCTGTCCATTTACCCCAGCACCGTTTATGTAAAACATCACATTTGTCCCAATGTTTTGAAATGCCATCTATATTATATATTAAATTTCCATGTTTACTTGGATCTATTTCTGGACTTACTATTCTATTCCATCGTTTATTCACTTGTGAGTTCCACAGTGTTTTAATTTATAGTATATCTTAATATATTGTACGCATGCTCCCTTTTCTGTGTTTTCCTAGCTATTCTTGTGTGCTTATTTTTCCATATGAACTTTGGTATCACCTTTTCTAACTCCAGAAAAAAATGCTTGTTGGTGTTTTCATTGGGATTACATTAAAATTATAAATTAATTTAAGCAAAACTGACATCTTTATGATGTTGAGTCATCCTATCCAAATACAAAAGATGCCTTTTTAATTTGCTCAAATCTATTTTTGTGATTTTCAGGAATGTTTGAAAGTTTTCTGTATATAGATTTTATACTTTTCTTGATATGCACATTCATAAGTTTAAAATTTTTCCTTTCCATTGTAAATATAGTTTTATTTTCCATAAAATTTTCTCACTGTGTGCATATGAAGGCTATTAATTTCTATATGTTAATTTTATATCTTGTTTCCTTACTGAACGCTTTTATTGTTTCAGTTAATTTTATCATTGATTCTCTAAGGTTTTCTTATTTGCAAATAGAGATAGCTTTTCTGTATTTTTCCAAATTCCTATCACACTACTTACTGTGTATTGTCTAATTACATTGCTTAAGAACACTGGTACAATGGAAAATGTAAACTAATAGTGCAGTTTACATGTGTGTGGTATTACTCATGTTAAAGCAATATCCATCAATTCCTTTTTTCTTGAGTTTTTTTCCCCAGCAACTATGGAGATAATCATATGGTTTTTTTCCTTAGGTTTATTACTATGGTCTATTATATGAATGTATTCCTTAATATTGAACCATCCTTGCAGTCTCAGAATAAATCCCCCTTGGTCATTATATATATTTCTGAATGTGGTACTGGATTTCCTTGTTAGTATTTTATTTAGGATTTTGCACCAGCATTCACAAGTGATATTGGTCTGTAGCATTCATTTTTGTGCTATAAAAGTAGATGTTTTGAAAAGCATACAGAGTTCAACAAAGAGAATGTTTATCTGAGATAGTACCTGGTGCTTAAAGAGACTATGTTACTTCATAAAAAGCAAATATTGTTTAAAAAACAAATTAATTGTTGGTGATTAGGAAGTACGTTTCAAATGTTTTGCATCCTAACATGTTTGTAACCACATTGGTAATTACAAATAAGTGGTTAACTGTGTTTTAGGAAATTGCTTGGAGGGGGGTTTGTCATTGATGTGGAATGCATTGTAGTTTTTTTACTTAAAATAATAAGAAATAGTCCCCTCATTCGTGTTTTTTAATATAATTTCAGATATTCATGGACATATTACTGATGTTGAGCAGAAATTTCTTATGTAACAATTCTAACTTTATATGCACTCAATGCCTCAATATGCATAAAGCAAAAACTAATAGACATATAAGGAGAAATAAATTTACCACCTCAGAGAAAGGTTTTAATGAAATCTCTTCACATTTGATAGGTAAACAAAATCCTGCCAAAATAAAAAAAGTAATAAAACATTTGAACAACACAATTGGCAAACTTGACCTAATAGTCACATATAGAACAATGCTTTAGACCAGGGGGCTGCAAATCACAGCCCACAGACCAAATTCTGCCTGTGGCCTGTTTTTATGCAATACATAAGCTAAGAATGGGCTTTACATTTTCAAAGAGTTGCATAAAAAGAAAAAATAAGAAGGAAAATATGCTACAGAGACCTTATTTAGCCTCAAGGCCTAAAATATTTACAATCTGGCTCTTTATAGAAAAAGTTTGCCAACCTCTGCATGAGAGACAAACTTCAGAATATACTTCTTTAATAAGAACATCTGGAATATTAAAATGAAAGACTGTGGGAGCATTAAGGTAAGAATCATCAAGTTTCAAAGGACTGAATTCATACAGAGTATGTTTTCTGACTACAATCCAATTATTTTAGAAATCAATAATAAAAAGTAGTCTTCTACTATATGGAAGATTTTTTTAGTTAATAAATATTGCTTTCAGACAACCTGCTACTCAAAGAAGAACTCATAATGGAAATTACCATCGTTTTTTAAATGAACGATAATAAAAATACTGGTACATCTGCTTGTGATATACTCACCAAACCCTGCTTCATTTTCTTCTTCCTGGGCTCTTGCAGTTAGGTTGGGGCTGTGTATCTGATGTGAGGGGTCCTAAAACACTTCCACGCATTGATTGACCCTCTTCCCATTGAGAGGTTGGGTCTATATCCCTCTCTTTGAGTCTAGGTCAACTTTGGAGACTCAGTTGTACCCAATAGAATGCAGCAGAAGCCATGTGTAACTTCCACGGCAAGGCTCTCTTGGTACACTTGCCTTTGGAGCTACTGTGTAAGAAGCCCAAAAGCCTCGAGGCCTCCATGCTCTGAAGAACCCAAACCACATGGAAAGGCCACATGCAGGTATTCTGATGGAAAGTCCCACCTGAGCTGCCAGCTTAAAGCCAGCTTAAAGTCATCTCCAAAAGCCAGACAGATTTATGGAGATACTCAGGATTTCAGTCCTTAGCCTTGGCTGATAAGAACCCCCAGTTATCACATCTTACCAGCTGAGATCCCAGACACTGTGAAACAAGAGATAAGTTACCCCTGATGCACCCTGTCTGAATTCCTGGTCTACAGATTCTGCGAGTGTCATAAAGTGGTGGTTTAATGCCATCCAATTTTGGGGTAGGTTTTTATGTAGCAGTAGTAAGTAGAGCACTAATCAGTGGGTTATAGGTGGAAACCAGATCTGCCACTTCTAAGCCATAAATCCCTCTTATTCTTACATTCTTTCCACAGTGACTCTTTGAGAGAAGGAGATTAAACAATTGGCTTCATTTTAAGATGCAAGGATCTTTCACTCATGTGTGGTAAAAAAATAAACCCTTATAATGCTAAGCCACTGATATTCATTGGTATGGCCCATCCTGTATTACTTAAAAAATGCATTGCATAATTTGACAGATGAAGCTAAAGCAGAACTTGGAAATTTTAGTTTTGAATACATATATTACAAAAGGAAAGCAGTGGAAAATTAACTAAATGAGTATCCATATCAGGATGTAATAAAAGCAAATGTAAAATAAACACAAAGAAAGTAGAAGAAAAGAAATAATAAGTATAAGGGCATGGTATAAGTAATGGAATACAATTCATTCTAAGAAACTTACATTTAAAAAATCAACAAATCCAAGGATTATTTTTTAAATTTATGAAATCAGTAAAGCTATTGCAAGACTTAGCAAGAGAAGAAGATAGAAAGTAAAAGGAATCAGTATCAGAATTACAAAAGGGGATGCCACATATATCTTAGGGACATTAAGAAATAATGGAAAAAGTCAGAAATGTCCCACATTATTAAAGAATTAAATCAGCATTCAAAACTGTCTCATAAAAAAAAGCCTAAGTGCCAAATCACTTCACTGGCAAATTCTACCAAATATTTCAAGAAGAAAAGAGTCTAATCTTACACCAACTTATTCAGAGAATAGTAAAAAAGGATACACTTTCCAATTACTTTTTTCTTGTTTTTTAATTTTATTGAAGTGTATCATCATATATGAACATAGATAAGCAATATATGTATAGTAAAAGTTGTGAACTTTTACTATATCTTTCATACATGAACATACATAAACAATAAGTGTATAGTAAAAGTTGTGAACTTAGAAAATAAATACACATAACATCATACAGGGGTCCCATACATCACCCCACCTTGCATTGTTGTGAAACATTTGTTACAAATTATGAAAGAATATTGTCAAAATATTACTACTAACTATAGTCCATATCTTATATTTGGTATATTTTTCCCCCAACCCACCCTATTAGTTTTTTAAATATATTTTTATTACAGAGGTTATGAACTTACAAAACAATCATGCATATGTGTAGAATATCCATACAACACCCCGTCACCAACACACCACACTATGGTGGAACATTTGTTACAGATTATGAGACAATATCATCAGACTACTACCACCAGCCATGGTACATACAAGTTCAGCATAACTTTAATGTCCAAAAAAATCCAGATAATGTAAGAAAAGAAAATTACAATCCAATCTCACTTCTTAACACGCACTTTTGGAGCTCCTGAAGTCCACCCAGGAGTCCAAACACACATTATCAAACCAAATACATAGATACATAAAACTCATACACATCATGAACAAATTATGCTCATCCCAGGAATGCAAAGTTGATTTAATAATAAAATTCAGGGGGTGGATGTGGTTAAAATGGTTGGGCATCTGTCTCCCATATGGAGGGACCTGAGTTCAATCCCCTAGACCTCCCGGTAAAAATAAAGAAAAATCTAGAAGGCGCGGGCCACCAGGCCCCACGAGCAGTTGCGCTGCCAGGCCCCAGGTGCGGGTGAGCCCCCCAGGCCCTACAAGCAGGTGAGCACCCAGGCCCCGTGCCCAGGTGTGCTGCCAGGCCCCACCGAGCCATGCAACAAGATGATGACGTAACAGGAGAGTGACACAAAGGACACCCAAGATGAGATGCACTGAAAAAAACAGGAACTAAGGTGGCACAGGTGGTAGGATGCCGCTCTCCTACATTGGAGGTTCCCAGGATTGAATCCTGGTGAAGACAGAAGGAGAAGGAAGAGAAGAGAGGGCAGGAAACAGACACAGAGAATTGCCCAGCGAATGGACACAAAAACATCAAAAACGGAGGGGGGCGCGGGTAAAAATGGACAAAAGTAAATAAATCTTTAAAAAATAATAATAAAAATCAAAGTTATTTGCAACATTAATAGTTTGAAGGAGAAAAAGCAAATGATCAATTGTCTCATAATTCCTATTTTTGGTTTTTATTCTAAGTGAATAACCATGGGTGTGGAGAAAGGTTTTCGACGATAGTTCTGATTTTTCACCCATTTCCCCTTCTAATGTTTTTGCCACATGACTTAGCAGTTCTCCCCTCTAAAGAGGTGGAGACAATTTCTTTGCCCCTTAATTCTGGGTTGACTGTGTAACTTGCTTTAGCCAGGGGGTCTTAGCACATGTGACACCTGCAGAGGCTGGCAAGTGAGCTTCTGCATTTCCACCTCCTCTCTTGCTGGTTCTCAGACACCGGAAGCGTGCCTCAGCCTCAGGACTTTGTCCCCCCTGCTCTCTCCATCTGGAGTGATCCTTCTGTGGATATCCGCACAAATGACTTCTTCCCTTCCTTCTTGTCTCTGCCCAAGTGTTACTTCGTCAGAGAAGCCTTTCCTGAATGACTAAGATAAATAGGGTTTCCACAAAAAAGAAATGCAGGCCCTCACACTCTCCCAGTTTTCCCAGTTTTCTGCATAGCATTTATCACCTCTTGACATATAGAATTTATTCACTGTCTTTTCTCATTGGAATATAAGATCAAGGCATGCAGGGACTTTTTACCACTGAATTCCTAGTGCCTAGAATAGACAGCGCTTGGCAGAGAATTGGTGTTCGAGCATTATTTGCGATACCAAAAATATGTAGCATTGAGTCAACCACTTCATTCTATTAAATTCCCAAAATGTAAACCGACCTGAGCCTGCCGTGTCGGGGGTGGGGATGATGAAGGGAGGTGGGAGTTTGAAGCTGCTGACCAATGGTTTCTTACACTTGGTGAAAAGAGTACTGAATGTGCTACAGCCACGCTTGCTTATGTTTTTTCCAGCTGTCTCACTCTGAGATCATCACAAACTGAGTGTTCTTAAAAAGTCATATGGAAGTATAGGGAGGATAGACCTGTTCTGGAGAACTTGAGAGAAAGTTGAAGGAAGAACTTTAAGGTATGCCGAGTAAGAACCATAAGCAGGGATGAAGCACTGATGAACATGATGGCAGCATGCAGCGAAGAAAATGAAACGTTCTGACTTTCACAAAACGCATACAGGTGAAACCACAAGAACGTCTGGACGCCAGTACTCAACGTAGGGCGCCCTATGAAACCCAGAATTTACAGAAAGGAAAATCCATAAGACTACCAAATGTTCTTCAGTTCTAACCAAAATATCTAGGTGTTGAGAATGTGCTCACTTGCATAGCTGAATGTGCTGTCAATAATTATGCAGATGATAAAGGATGCGTAGCTGGAATATAATTGTGTGTAATAAAATGCTATTGGAGAGACTAAGAGTAGATGTTCAACCAAAGCTGGATTCTGAGAATTACTTTCAAGGAAGTGACTCAGTATGTACATCAGTCTTGCTCATACCACGTAGATGCTTTCACAGTAGCTAATGATGGAATGATAGATGTTGAAAAAAAAGAAAACAAATATGTACAACAGGAGAAATAGCTTGCCTAACTAAGCCTAAATTAGACTAAGCTATTTTTAGTCTGTGGTTCTGCCCTAGTAAGCCCATGGGAACTGGAGGGAAATATGGATAGAGAAAATTTGTTTTTTCCCAGCTGAATGATACTGAGATAGTCCTGAAATACATTTTAAAAGGTTTTATGTTCCAAAGATAACTCAGTTTCTGTCAGTCATAGAGAAAACAGAAAGGTGGAAAATTTATTTTTATAGCATAACATTTCTTCCAGTGAATCCTCTCTAGGGTAACTTCTGCTCCTTACTACAAGCAGTAGAAATAGATAAGGATATCAACTCTATGAGTAAATTAAACATCTGTAAGTTATATAAAGAATCTGGTTTTATTCAGTTTGGGAGAAAATTCTTTTTAATTTTATTGGTTTGGATATCTTTGATCACCCTTCTGAATCCAAGTCCAGATTGTTCTCAGGCCAAACTTACTTCTCCAATTGAAAAAAAAAATCCATTGAGTTCCACTTGGTGCCTGGAGCTGTTGGAGGCACTAAGAACATAACAGTGACCCATTTATGTGGCACCGTGTTAGGAAGCCCAGGTTGTTTACTGTCTTTGGGGGAAGATGGATGTCCTATGATAAAGGTAAGTCCAAAGGGATACAGGAGTATGCGGATTGGGGACTTAATTTGTCTACGGCATCAGAGGAGACATCCATAGCAACTGACATCAAGAGACTGGCATCACTAGGAGTGAGAGGACGGGGCAGGCATGTTCCAAGAGGAGGAAACAGCCTCAATGCGAAAGGCAGCATGGAAGTTTCAGGAACCTCAAGGGCTCAATGTTTTCAGAATACAGAGAGAAGGGGCACCTGACTCCCCGGAAAACCTAACTTCCCTTTAAACAGAATCTCCCTTCTTTTCCTGAAAATTCTGGTCTCTTTCTGTACATTGTCCAAACTGAAAATCTCTCTTCCTCATGAAACTCCTACATGAGAAGGATGCCTTTCACTTTCTGTATCTGTTTCTGTTTTCCTGGCTGCTCAAGCGAATGTCATGCAATGCGTTGGCTTAAACAATGAGAATTTACTAGCTCACAGTTTGAGGCTAGAAAAAAGTCCAAATCAAGAGGTCATCAAGGCAGTGCTTTCTTCCCAAAGACTGGTGTTCTGGGGCTGGCTGCCGGTGATCCTCGGTCGTGGCATCTCTGACACATGGACATGCACGTGAGGGCTTCTCCTGGCCTCTCCTTCTCTTCCGGGTTCCACTGACCTTCAACTTCTTGCTTCACATGGCTTTCTTCCTCTGTTGAATTTCATTCTGCCTATACAGGATTCCAGTAATAGTACTAAGACTCACCCTGGTTGGGTTGGGTCACACTTTAACCAAAATAGCCTCATCAAAAGGTCCTACTCACAATGGGTTGACACCCACAGGAATAGATTAAGTTTAAGAGCATGGTTCAAACCACAACAGTATCCTAAAAGCTGGGCAGTCTTTCAGAAACTAGGAAAATCAGAAAAACGTCTGTTTTACCGTAAAATGTAGAACAGCCCCATCCCCTCATTTCCTGGAGTTTAAGTCAACATGAGGCTAATCTATCCTCACACTGCCTTCCCTTCTCAAGAACAGAAGGAAAGGAGAAATCATTTCAATGTGTGTGTGCATGTGTGGCAGGGAGGCTTCTAAAGTGATTGGATTTGAGCTAAAGCAACCCAGTACACCTGGACTATTCTGCCATTCCTCTTTCATCACTTTCCCCACATAATGTTTTTCTAACCTAGGACAGTCCCCCTGAAGACTTCTGTGTCCCCCACTTTATTTAACAAAGTCCCTGCCTGGGGAGTGGTTGTTGGATTCCAAAGCCCAAACAGCTGCCATGAGTATGGGAAGGGGATTCACACTCTGGAAATCTGATGGAGGATTTACTCTCTGAGAAAAATATGGAGCAAATAACACACTAGCACAGCTAAGTTCCAGAAGGTATCCAAAAGGGAACCCTTGAACAGGGACTTAACTTTTGGTGTGCTTTCCTCATGAACTATAGAGATTATCCCATGATACACACAGTTCAAAAAACTACCATGGCCCCCTAGTGGCTTGGAGCTTTGTGCCCCAGAAAAAACATGTTCTTAAACTTAATTCATTCCTGTGGGGGTAAACCCATTTGTAAATAGGACCTTCTGATGAGTTTATTTCAGTTAAGGTGTGGCCCAATTCAATCAGAAGGGTCTTACTCCTATTACTGAAGGCCTTAAAAGGAAGACCACAGAGAAGGAGAAAGTCACAGGAAGCAGCCAGAAGCTGGAAGCCAACAGAACTGAGAAGCCCGGAGAAGCCACCATGTATATTGCCATGTGACAGAAAAGCCATGGACCAAGGATGGCTGACAGCCAGCCCCAGAATGCCAAGGTCTTCTGGGAGAAAGCATGCTGTTGATGGCACCTTGAAGTTGTATTTCTCCTCGCCTCAAAATTGAGAGCCAATTAATCCCCACCATTAAAACCAACCCACTGCACGGTATTTGCTTTAGCATCCAGGAAACAACAGCCCCTTTCCATCAAACATAGCCCATGTTGTAATTTCTTTCTCGAGTCCAACATTCCACCCCTGTGTGGGGAAGACATGGAGAGCAAAGGGAGGTGTGTCCTGACACACATTCACTTCTCCACTGACTCCTAAGCAAAAAATTGGCTCATATGTCAGCCCGTAGGTGACCATTTAGAACCTTCCTTATGAAGGATTTCTCAGGAAGTTCATTTTATTTCCCAAAATACTTTTTCTTTTATATTACAGATCAAATATTTATATTAGAAAATATAGACAGGTAAAACAATGAAATTAAAATCAAATCCTACCAGCCCCAAACAACTCTTATTAATATTTCATGTATATATGCCCCCAATTTTCCCTAACCTTTTATTATCTTCTCTTTTACAAAAATGGCATAGGGAGCAGATGTAGCTCAAGTGGTTGAGTGCCTAATTCCCATATACGAGATCCTGGGTTTGATCCCCAGTACCTCCTAAAAACAAACAAAAGAAAAAACCAACTCTCACTGGGGAGCGGGTGTAGCTCAGCGGGTGAGCACCTGCTTCCCATATGCAAGGACCTGGGTTCAATCCCCAGTACCTCCTTAAAAAAATGGCATATTTTATAGATATATGTGTCCTGCTATATTTTCACCTAATAACAAATGGTAAATATCTCCACATGTAATTTAAATATGCTTCTATAACAATATTTTTAATGGCTGGATAGTATTCCATTGTATCACTGTATATCATGATTGATTAAGAATGATGCTTTATGGTTCCATTAATTTTGTATTGGTTTATTTACTTGTGAGCTTGAACTTTTTCAACATTTGCACAATGGAAATCTCTGAGGATTTGAATATTTGAATTTATATGCTTCTCTCTTCATTAAACAAACATTTAGGCAATTCCTTCTCTGTGCCAGGTACTGTTAGGCATAATGAGGACAAAGACCAATACATTTAATAAGTTATGATATTACTAAGAGCTCTTAACTCTCTGGCTCTAATCTGACTGGTGAAAGAAGGGGTTCAGAGAGGATGTCCATGATGAAGAGTCATGTCAGTTGAGTTTTAAAGGATGAGAATGTCATCATCAGAGAAGTAGCGCAGTATCCCTGAAGTCTAATTGAAAGGGCAGGGACAAGAAAGAGAAAGATTGCAGAAATATGCAAAGTCAAATCATGCCCAGAAGTTGAGTCATCATCTTGAAGTGTATGGAGAACCTTAAGCACGCAAGCAACAGAGTTTGTTTTAGATGGGTAGCTTTGGTTAGGAGTGTGGAGAATGGGTGAGAAGGAGACAAAACTTTCATACACACTCAGCAGGGAAAAGAATACTGACCCCAGTGTCCTGATTCAAGACAAGCAAATTAATGTTGATTCTTTTGACGTATCACTACATGCCTCTTTTCCAGCTGGCATCAATTCATTTATGAGCTCGCTTTGGTTAAGCTTGCTTTATAAATTTTGAAACCATCTAAGTGTTCCCTCTTGCCTACATTTCCCCATTCACTCTAAAGTGATATCAGATGGTCTTAATGCCTGCTGAAATCTCTACCAGTAATTCTATCAAAAAGGAAGAATACACAGTACCTAGGACTATTAAATGAAATTTTCTAGAGAGTAATGCGTTTCCTTTCTCCTGACTTCTCTTTCCATGTTACTTAATGTTACAGGAAAACTCTTTGGGAAGGTCTGCCAGTGGTTTCAAGTAGAATTTGAATAATACCCAAGCATCCGAACGAGAAATTTAGGTCTCTGAAGACCAGTTACTACCTGTTTCCTCATTATTCTAAATGGCAAAAGTTAATATATATGCATTTTCCATCAGAAGGAATTTAAGTGAGGATTTAATAGGTAATCATTCAGGGGGATGGATGTGGCTCAGATGGTTGGGTGTCCGTCTCCCATATGGAGGGACCTGGGTTCGATCCCTGGGGCCTCCCAGTTAAAAAAAAAACAAAGGTAATCATTCAAGAGATGGTTTGAACACCCTCTTTGACTCCTTGCTAAGTACAGCTCCACTGACTGCTGTGGACAGAAGGTATCTTACTTGTCATAAATTAAGGTTATTTGAGAATATTTGAGCTTAACCCATTACCATATTGTTTTTCCCTTGAAATTTTTTTCCCAAAATTCTCCATGCTACACTGATAAAACTTAGTATGCATTCTTACGAAAATCTGAAGCTGGATCCCAAAGAAAATTATTAGGTTTGAAGAGATCATGAGAATTACCAAAATCTATTTACCTCTCTAACATTTTGCCACTTGAAATGTATTTTTTCTTTTCATCTTAACTTTACATTTAATGGAAATCTATCCTTTTCCATATGTAATCAGTAACAGTTAGTTAATATATTGTAGAAATTCAATGACAAATTTCAAGTTGTATATTGCATAAGGTTTTGTTGAGAGGTCTTTTTAGGCTGGATATTGATCTAGTCATTCTCTGACAAGACAAAATCCAACTCTTCATCATGGTTCAAATATTAAGCCTTGTTACTTCTGCCTTCCTCTTCCCTCTTCAACCTCAAGCCCTCTCCTCCCCTTCAGTCTGTGGCCTTCCCCACTGGCCACGTCTAAGCAGGCCTCACAGTGCTCAGCCCTGATGAAGGCAGTGTCTGCACCCAGTATGCTTCACCCTGGGCTTGCTGCAGGGATATCGGGAGTGCAGGTAGCTCGGGAATTGCCCCATTTGCCATTAGTTCATCTGGGCCGTAAGTAGCACACCATCTCTTTCTCTTTCCTAGTATCTACTATTGCCAAAGATCAAATCTGATCATGCCAGGGTACTTCCTATCGGACTGTGGCAACCTGGTATAGGTTTCCTTTGACTTGGTCCAAACAGCTGTAGCCAGAGGGATGGATTTCAATTACCTGATTCTTTAGGCATAAAGGAACTACTAAGAACCATTTTCCTCTTAAGGAGATGAGCTAACTAGAAGGATTTGGGGGTTCCATGGTCTACCCAGAACCTAGGGCTCAACGGTGAGCTCACTGTGTTAGGGCAGAGAATAATGGTTCTTTCCTGGCTTTGTCACTATCTGGGGTACAGGTTTGCACAGAGTAAACATAAAAATATTTTAAAACAAGTGAATGGCTTGTGTGACTTTTTACTCATCCTTTTGGTCCTTTTTCCCTCTACTGCAAAATGAAGATGTTGGATAATTTGATTTCTAAAACTGCTTGTAGCTCTAAAATAGTAGGATCTAAGCTAAGAATGCTTTCTGCAGCTCATTCCTAACCTTAAGCCTATTTAGGCAATATAGAATGGATAATCAAATCAACTTTCAAAAAATACTTTTTAAAATATTGTTTTTCATTACCTGTTTGTTGCCAGAGGAAATTCAGTGGTTTAACCTACCTGGATAACTGCCACAAGTTCCCATTTTGCTGGCACAGAACTCTCTCAGAAACTCTCTGGCAGATATTCATTATGTAGCCCATCTTAGGTTTTGCTTATCCATTCCCTGCATAAGTGAATTTAAGCATAGGAACGTAAGCTCTGGTTCCAGTCAAGCACGGCTGGCGCTGACTCGAGGCAGGGATGGGAGCCTGGTGAGGCTCACTCCCCCATCAGTGACAGGTCAGTGGGGAGGGAGAGGCAGCTGCGATGGCACTTTTAAGTCACCAGGGGGCCCCCCTCCTGGGCAGTCCAAGGCACGTCTCAGACATTGTCTAACGCCACCCTGCTTCACCCGCAACGTCCTTTGGGTTTAAAAAGCACTTGCTTTTCAGTGCAGGGTTGAAAACTGTTTAGAATTCTGTTCCTCTTCTTGTGTGTGGTCCCTTACTTTCGTTCTTCCTGGGTTTGGCCTAAGCCCCCACTTTTCACCCAGAGCAGCTAGAGTTCCGGAAGCATAAAGGCACAGGTGTGAGCTCGTGCTCGGCCTTCACTCCAGCTCTTCTCCTGAGGCGTGTTCACACACGCGGCCGCTTTCCTGCCGGGGCGGGAATGCGCCTCCAACAACTCCCGCCATCCTCTCTTCCCTGTCCGGCGCTTTGGTTCTGTTAGAGACACACACATTTGAAGAAATGCACTAAGCAATTGGACAAGCCAGTAATTGAGAAGGTATATTAGAAAAGGCATCTTCATGTTTAAAAAAAGGACTTAAAATAGAAATTTGGTAGTATGTTTCAGGGTACCGAAATCCACTCCGATTTTGTATCAAAGTCCACATATTCACAGGCTGTTTAGGAAGAGGTTTAACTTTGATAAGCTGTAGGCATAGAGCTGGGCTGAGGGTGTACCTGTCTTCTGAGCATTTACAGGTGATATTACATATGCAAGGTCACAAACCCTGCATATCGGCTCTCTTAAATTCAGTCTGTCTTCCAGAGTCTTCGTGTTTCTTCTGTCCACTGACTGTTTCCTCAGTGTGGGTTTTGAACATTGACACAGATGGGCCCTGTCTAGAATCCAGTGGAAATGAGAAAGCCCAGCAGTCAGAGAGCCCAGACAGTCTCAACTTCATTCTGATTTAAGCCCTAGAATATATTTAGATCTGCCTCTTCTCTCCCTGAAGCAGCAAGAGCGAGCAAGGGTGACCTTTACTCTCCTGCTGAGGCAGGGCCTGTTTCCTTTGCGGCGCCCTCTGAGGATTTATTGGACGTTCTCCGCTCGTCCTCTGATGCCCGTTTCCTGGATGGCCGCTCCTGTCCTCAGCTTGCCTTCTCATATACGTGGGCTTATGCTTCAGGGAGGACTTTCGGTTGCATTTCGTTTCTGGGAAATGATGTGACATATCCCATTAAAAAGTCAGAGCTCTGGTGACAGCTCACATAGATGGCAAGAAGAATCCGGAAACCATTCTCCACGTATTGATGAGAGGGCATATCGTTTCTGCTCTGTACAATCAGAGGCAAAATGAGTGGCCTCACAATGGTTCAAGAGAAAGGAAATAAGGAAGGTGACTTAGGACCTTTAATTCTATTTTGCTCTCGACTGAGAACCTACAAGCAGCTTTTGGAACAACATTTTCACCTTTTTCGTTCCTGTTCTCGTTTCCTAAAATAAAATCATAAAATTATAGCTACCAGTTATTGAGCAATTTTGATGTATCAGGAATTATATTGTACTAAGCATTTTTACGGCGCTATTTTAAGACACTTGCGTGAATTTGTCAGACTTAGGCAGCAGACCTGAGGCTTCTAATGCAGAGTTGCCTGAGCCCAGAGCCCTCCTCTGGGATTCGTGGTCTCCGCGTTGTTGTTTTTTTACCTCAGTCCAGGTGAGAAGCTGGGCAGGGTGTGCGTGGCCAGGAAATCTTCGCGGCTCGAGTGGGGGTGTGGTGTTGTGGGACATTCCATTAGGTTAGGGAGGAGAAGGGAGCGGGGACGAGAGCAAAGGGAGTAAGTCCGGAGAACTTACGGGAGAAAATATTTCCGTTCTGTACCCTCTCCTTTCCTCCTGCTTCCTCAAATACTCATTGAACTGTGGCTCCAAGTATCCGTTAGAGGAAATGTGTGTTTAGCATTCCTGAATGTTGATCTGCAATGAAAATGTTAATGATCCCAGTTAAAAGCAGAAAATAAGGTCAATATTTGTTTTACATAAAACTTCAAGTATTAAATGTATGCAATATCCTATATTCTGAAAGATGCCCGTCTTATTTTCAAAGCATTGCATTAAAAATGTCCAATTAAAAAGTGAAAATACTTTTTAGTCTTTTGTTTTATCTTTGGGGGCCAGGTGGAAATACTCTTTGAAATCCTAAAGTTTGTAACCACAAGTCTACCTGTAGCAAGGGTGACAGAGGGTAACTGAGGAACATTACTCGAGCAAGCCTGGGTAGCGCCGGACGGGCTGAAATGCAGGAGTCGAAAAGCTCATTAGGAAACGACTGCAGCAGTCCAGCAGCGCGTCAGAGGAGCCAGCTACACGGTGGCAGTGGGGACAGAGAGAAGGGCTGGTTTGTGAGGCGCATTCCAGAGGGAGAACCGGGGGTGCTTTGTGCCATGGGAATAAACGAAAGCAAGTCGTTGTTAAAGACCCTGCCGAGACGGGTAACTAGCTGAGCAGCTGTAGTACATCTAGCCAGCTGCGTTGCAATTAACCCCCAGCCTCCGAGGCAGTGAGACTTCCACATCCCCGCCAGGGAAGCATTCCAAAGTTCAGCCCCCTGAGAGCCAGACAAGCAGTTTTCCAACAGAGTACCGGCTGGAGGCTTAATAGCTAGTACTCACTTTCAGATCCAGGATTTTCCTTACCCTCACCGCTCCGAAAGGAGGCACGGGCAGCCCACCTCACGAGTGGGAAAGCTGCTGTTCAGAGAGGCAGAGCTCACACCGCCAGAGAGTGGAGCGGCCAAAATCTAGCACAGGACCAGGAGCCGGGGCAGGCGCCACGGTACGACTTCACGTCCCTTTCGGATAATTCATCAGAGAAACCCAAAGAGATAGCACGGTTCGTTCTCGGGGCCCCATCGGTCAAGCTATTCTGTAGTTCGCCTCGTGACAGCAGGCTGGCAAGCACGCACTTGTCCTCTACAGCGTGCAGCACTGTGCTCAGTCCTGGCACAGGAAGATAAGGTACATCCTGCCGGCGGGGAGCCCAGGGCCCGTGCAGAAGCGAGCCGGGTCCTAAGGTTCCCAGGACCGCAGGTCTAGCTGGGCCTGAAGGAACCCCGCATTCCTGGATTCCTGGCAAGAGCCTCCCACTGAAGTACATACTGTCATGGGCAGGACGAGAGACAATTACTAAACAACCTTTTAGGGTACTACGGGAACTTGAGTCTGAAGCTTACCTGCTACTAATTTGCTGCATGGAAAAAAAAATTTTCTTTTCTGCATCATAATCTGCAGTGTGACACAACCAGTATTATATTACACAGGAACATCTAAAAATTCATGAAGAATTCAAATTGAGCTTCTTGATACTATGAAATTTCAAAGCGGCTGTATAAAGATTCTGTAATCTTGCAGCCAGGAATGATCAATAGTCCTGTCCTACATTTGCTGGGTAAAGCCAAGGGCATCAAAATTATGACGAAGTCATGAAAGCCCCTGAAAGACAGTCTCCTATACAGTCATATATCATTCACATGAGAAGTATGGGTTTTCATTTCTTATTACCCAGATGCACCAGCAGGTAGAATCATTAAGAACAGCCGTCATTTAAATTTTAAATACTTGATTTATTTAGCTCTAAAAGCAACGAATGCTTCTAAAGGCCCTGGGTTACACACCATATCAGGCTGTCGTTGCTCTCACTCAGTAATCAGCAAGGACTCCCTAGTGCCTGCTCCTTCCATCCTGTTTCTTAAATGACCCCTCCCCAGGGCCTAGACTAGCTGTCCCTCTGAGCCCTGCTTGAGCATCCCTGTTGAGCACACTCCCTGCATATCCCCAGCCCTATCCCCTGCCCCGCCCAGTACACACGTACCCACCTAGGGTCGTGCCCGCGCTGGGGCCGAGCGCCTTGAATCTCTTCCTCACCTTCCCCTGATGTGCTTTTAGTGCAAGGGGCGGCGGGGACGGGGAGGGGAGAGAAACCTTCCTCCTGCCGCTCCCCACTTCCCAGGCTTCCAGCCTGATTCAGCTCATGGGAATCATTCACTGGAAACCAGGGTGGGGGCAGGAGGAAAGGAGAAACCAGGGGGCTTCTCCCCCTTCCTCTAGGCCGCGGGCACCGCCTCCAGCAGCAGCGGCAGCTTCTCCGCGGCCCTCGCGCTGCTCCAGGCCACCGAGGCTCCTCTGTCACGGGGAGGCCCCAGCCCTGGTCCCCCCCCCTCCCCCGCCCCCGACTCCTGCCCTTTGCCTCCAGCGGAGCAGGGTCGGGGCTTCCTGCTGCTGCTGGTCTCTGGGCTGCCTCACCCTCCCCGGGGTATTTGCAGATTTTCTAACACCTGAGTAACAGTTTATGCGCATTAAATTTTCCTGTTTTGAGTATTCAAAGTGGTTTCTGTTTACCTGGCTGGACCCTTTCTGGCGCAGTGCTTAAAGAATGGAGCTTCTCACCAAGGCCTGGCACCATCCCACGCATTTTATAGTCACTGTCCTATATAAACCTTACAACAATCCCAAGGGGTGTGCTTCATATATTTTTTGTTATAAGTAAGAAAACTGCTTAATCTCTCTTAGCCTTAAAGTCCCACAGTTAGTGACAGAGATTTGGAACCGAGGTCTAATTGTGTCCACTTGTGCATTCAGGTAAGGTCTTTGGAGTCGGGGTCTCTGAGTATCCTTTTCGCTGTCTCCTCCATGGTGTTTGGCATAGTCAGAAATGCACAGGTGGGAAGCGGGTGTGGCTCAGTGGATAGAGCCCCCGTTTACCATATGGGAGGCCCGGGTTTGCGTCCCGAGGCCTCCTTGTGAGGGCACGCCGGCCTGAGCGGTGCGGTGGGCTGATGCAGCAACCTCACGGCAGGAAGCGGGTGTGGCTCAATGGATGGCCCACCCGTTTGCCATATGAGAGGCCCCGGGTTCGCTTTCCGGCGCCTCCTTGTGAGGGCAGGCCGGCTCGCGTGGCGCCGTGGGCTGATGCGGCAAGACCTCACAGCAAGGGGGA
>JAQZBX010010735.1:0-43856 GCA_029593785.1 Cabassous unicinctus
AGCGAACCCGGGGCCTCTCATATGGTAAACGGGTGCGCTATCCATTGCGCCACAGCCGCTTCCTGCCGTGAGGTTGCTGCATCAGCCCACCGCACCGCTCAGGCCGGCGTGCCCTCACAAGGAGGCCTCGGGGCGCGAACCCGGGCCTCCCATATGGTAAACGGGGGCTCTATCCACTGAGCCACACCCGCTTCCC
This sequence comes from Cabassous unicinctus, assembly GCA_029593785.1. Lineage (NCBI taxonomy): Eukaryota > Metazoa > Chordata > Mammalia > Cingulata > Chlamyphoridae > Cabassous > Cabassous unicinctus. Next base: position 197 of record JAQZBX010010735.1, read on the forward strand.
CGACCTCACTCATCTTTTTCCTTTTCTTTTAATTGGCCAGGAAGTAAGTACCACCTTGGTTAAATGCAACCAGAACAGGAGGCATGAAGAATAAGACAGCTTTCCTGGTGGTGTAGGAAGAATCTAATTATAATGAAAGAATTAAAATTCAAATGGAGGCACCAAATGCAAGCCAGCAGGCCTTTATGCCTGTGCCAATTATTCAGTTCTAAATAGCTAGACCATGCAATGTTTGTTGCAGCTAGGCTGAATTGCCTGGCAGCCTGGCCTGTGACCAATGTCTCCGAGTCCATTCTGGTCCCCATGTAATGGGCATTGGCGTTCAACACCTTCCAAAATGCAGGACTAGTGTCTTATGAGGATTGCTGCCAAGCCAGTGAGCGAAAGGCTTGGGCTCTGGAGCAGGCAGATAGGGACGTGACTCCTCAATGTGATCATGGCATCTGAAGGAAACTCGCACTTGATTAATCACCTTTAAAGGGGCCTCTGAATTTATTAATAGGGTACATATAAAAACTTGTGCTTTGAGCGCAAGGCTAGAATGAAGCTTATGATCTATATTCTTGGACACTCTGACCTGTTAGTAAAGCTTTCATCTGAAGCTCTCAAAGCCCTTAATGGTGAATGCTTGTTAATAATAATGTCATATGTTTAGGCAGAGCTTTTCATCAGGGGCTCCATGTCCTCACAATGCTCTGGCCAGGAAGCTGTAGATGTCATGCTTTGTATTTGAGAAACAAGGGTTAGAGGGCCGCTAGAGTGCAGAGATAAGTAGAAACTTCATGTTAGTGGCCATCTCTATGGGCATCTAAGGGATGCCATCGTGGACAAAGATCCCCAAAGATATCAAGATGGGACATGTCTTTTGTGTGCTAAGGTCAAGCCTCCTACTTTTGGCAACAAGAGGACAGTAAATTATACCTACTGTTCTGCTGTATTTGTCATTTGAAGTCTAGGGAGAGATGCCTACAGAATTTAGAGAAGGGAAGGCTGGGCTCAGAGAGAATAGGGAGTTTGCTACACATATTCTCAGTCCCCTCAGAATAACAAAGGAATCAGGGCTTTGTGGAGCCCATTTTCAGTAAGAGAGTAGGGAAAAGGTAAAGTTGAACCCCCAAAACCAGAATAAATTCAGATAGATTAAAGGTTAAATATAAACAAACAAAAGGATAAAAGTACCAGAGGAAAATATTGGTAAATATTTTGGCAGGGTGGAAGGGAGCAAAGTCTTTTTTAGCATGTTACTGGAGGCAGAAACGATAAGGGACAGATGGACAGATTTGAAAAGATATGAAAAAGATACAAAAAATCTAAATTTTCTAAATGTCCAAAAGCACTTTAAGCACATGAAAAGGCAAATGATAAACTGGGGAAAATTTGCAATGAAATTTGTCAGACTAAAAGTGAATATACTTAATATACAAAGAGCTGTTACAAATGAATAAAATAGCTTGACTGTCCCAATAGAGTGATAGGCAAAGAACAAGCAAGTCACAGCAGAAAAACAAGAGGCCTGGAAACACACGGAAACATATTCAGTATCAGAGAAATGCAAGTGAAAATAAAATGTAATTTTTTCCTATCAAATGATCAAAAACTTAAAATCATGACAATATGCAGTGTTAGCAACTGATGTGGCAAAAGGGGCATTCACACACTATTGGTGGTGTGTAAGTTAGTACACCTTTTAGGTGGGAAATTTGTCAACATACAGTAAAATTTTAAACTTCCATGTCTAAGATTAACATTGGATAAATGTGCAAAGATATTTATAGATGTATGCTCACCTCTGCAATCTTTATAATAATTGAGAACAACCTAAATGTCTACCAGCTTGGTTTTATTTAAACAAATCATGGTAAATCCACACAATTAAAATAATTAATTAAAATGGACTTGTAGATTATATTTATATACATAGGCAGATGCCTATTATTTGTTAAATGAAAAGGGCAGTTCCAAAAATATATGCATAGTACAATCCCATTTTTGCAAAATATGCATTATATATGGGTGAGCCAACATTCTTGAATAGAAAAAGCTTGTAAGGAAATATAACATTTAAAATATAAAAATAAATAAATAAACAACAACAACAAAAGAAATATAACAAACTCTTAATGGTGGGTGGAGGAATTATGGATGACTTTAATTTCTATTTGAATGTATTGTGTGTGTGGGGGGAAGGGCAATGTTATCTGAAATTTCCCACTAAAGACCCATGTTACTTGCATAATAAGAAAAACAAAAGGTCATTATTTTTTGAAATACAGTATGTATGTGGTAGGGGAGGCAGTGGAGCAGTAGAATTAGGAACCAAAACTCAGGGGAAACAATTTTGAGAACTTTGTAAGGGTCCAGGAATCTGTGGCCTGGGCTCACATTTGTTATTTTTGCAGTGCTTCTGTTTCCCTGACTTGGCTAAGTTGTGGTGTCTGGTTGTTTGGTCAAGCAAGGACTGGCCTGGGAGTATTTCATAGAAGGATTTGCTTCTATAAACAGTTGATTGCATCTATGGCTGATTGCATCTACAATCAACAGAGGAGCTTGTCCTCAGCAATGTCCCCTCATCCAATCAATTGGAGGTCTTAAAAGCCAGAACTGAGATTTCAGAAGTCAGGAAGTATTTTGACCTCTACTTTAGCCAGCCAGCTTTCCCTGAGAATTCAACTTCATCCTTATTGGAGTTTCCAGCTTGCATCCTGCCTGATGGGATTCAGACTTCCCAGCCCCTACAGCAGTCTTTTGAGCCAATTCCTATTTTATTTATATAAAGTTTCTCTACAGAACCCTAACTAATACACCAGAATTGATTAAAGTAACACCTATGAAATCAAAGGGCTTATTTTGAGAAAGCAGAGAGAGTGGGGGAAGCAAAGGAGATTGCATTCTACACCATAATCTGCCGGACAGGGGTGAGAGTGGGAGGATACCTAAGGGAAGCTCATAGATCCTGTAAAGAGAATAAAGGGCAGGCCAATCTTGGGGCCACAAGAAGGAGGAAAGTAGTCTGTGCCAGGCTAGGGTGGAATGGCTGCCCTGGAGAAGGCAGGAAAGACTTACCCGTTAGGAGCTGGCAGTTTGGGGACAGACACCTGTGGCCCAAATATTTGTTGACCCCAGAGTGAGAGGCCCATATACATATCTCCAGATATACACCAAAGTTTGAAAACTACTGCCCTACTCTATCCACAGAAATCCAGCAGCCCCACATATACTTCACAAGTAGAAAACTGAAAGATTCTTCTCTGGAGAAACCATTTTCAGATGAAAGGCTTGTGGATACTGATACACCCTACAAAGAAAGCCAGCTTGCCCAAGAGTGGAACGCACCATTCAACCAGCCCTACCCATACATCAGCTTCTTCTAGATTCTTAGTTCCCATGAGTGGACAATCAAGTATCATCAAATATTTAAGGAAAGCCTCTAACACTAACAAGAGAGGCCAAAACAAAGTAGGGGGAATAAAAGAAAATGCATGGAGCAATACCTGCAAAGTCTAGAATTAAAGTTCTCCAAGACATAAGAGGAGATATTGTATTCTGAAACAAGAGCTGAGTGCTCTATATTTAAACAAAGAGGTGCAATCTGAGAACAAAACAGAGCTTGTAAAAATAAAATATCTATCTATCTATCTATCTATCTATCTATCTATCTATCTATCTATCTATCTATCTATCATCTATTGATGGATTGTAGCTGAATGTTATGGGGTTCCCATGACTACCCTCCCATTCAGTGATTCCCAAGGACCCAGGACCCCGTGGCATTTGTACTCATGGCTATTGTTTGTTAAGGCACAAAGATGCACAGCAGGATCATCAAGGGAAGGACAGGGGTCAGGTGTTGTCTGGAGAAGAAGACCAGCACAGGCTCCCAGAGTTCTCCCTCGGGTGGGCAGTGGATTGTCAAGCAGAGCACACCTCTGCCTCCAGCCATGAAGTGCAAGCACACCGGAGGAAAAGCTGCTTCAGACTCAGAGTCCAGGGATTTTACTGCTGGTCACGCAGGCAATCTCTGCCTGTGCAACCAGCCATAATTACGAAATTCCCAGAAGGAAGGCAGGTGTTCACTGCTCGCCCAGTCTAGGCAGTCTGAAACAACATTCTTCAGTGCCCCAGGCACATGGCACAACCTTATCACTTAGTGACATCGAGATCATCCCACGGGCTAGGCTCCCAGGAGCCATTTCCAGGGAACGGGGACTAAAGATGAATCTAAAAATGCCAAAGAAGGAAAAAAAAGTAGGCCGGGGTTTAAAATGTCAGGAACAAGAAATGGCTTTGGGCTTTCAAATAAAAACACTAGCACATAGGAGGGTGGCAGTGCCTTGAAATTCTTGAGGGAAATTTTTTCAACCTGGAATTCTAAACCCAAATTCCTAATCAAGTATGAGGGCAGAAAAGGGGCATTATCAGTCATGCAAAAACGCAAACGTATAATTTATTTCACAATTATCCTTTCTCCAGAAACTACGGGAGTAAGCGCCACCCAAAAGGGGCAGTAAATCAGGAAAGAGGAAGATGTGGGATCCGGGGAACGGGACCCACCTCAGGAATGAAGCAAAGGAAAGCCCCAGGACACCAGCTCTGGAGTGGGGTGAGCCTTCAGGGCGACAAGTTCTAACTGAAAAAGGAGAAATTCTAGGAATGAGTTTTACAGGAAAAAATGGAACGGGTAGATTTTGTGATAATTTTTTAAATATGAAAAATTGTATTAAGAGCAGTTTTACAAATCTGTCAGAGAATTTGGGAAGAATTTATAAACCCGTTGGACCATTTGGATAGTTCAAGCTAAGAAAAATAGAAAAAGAAAAGCTGCAAGAAAGGATTCATAATCAAAATACAGTACATGACTCATAGTTGAGAATATTTATCATTTTAATGAAGTAAACACTATTTATTTAGCTAAAAATTGCCATACGAGGCTATTTGGAAAATGAGAACCCAGAAGTGGGGTAGGAAAGTGAAAGACACCTAAATCCTCCTTTGCCACAAAAGAAAGTCAATAGATAATGTCTAAAATTGATAAACCTATAAATAACAGAATAGGCATATCATTTCAAATTATGGATATAAATAAAGATATAAAAGAAAAAAGTGGTTGCTCCTGGGAGGGGCAGACTTGGGGACTGGCAGGGGGCAGGGCAGTAAGGATGAAGGACTGTTGTTTTTCATAATGAGCCTTATTTATTTGATTTTTTTTTTAATCATATGCTTTTATTATTTTGGAAAGTAGAAAAACTAAATAAAAAACCACCAACTCAACAACAGAAAACAATTGAAAAGTAACTTAAATCTTTACTAAAAAGTAATTTAAAATATTAAGCTTGATATATATCAAAGAGAGATTAAGTTAAAAATGTACAGCAAAGCTTAAAATTCTTTTTTCCCATTTTTCTCTCTCTAACATAGTAGCTACTCCTCAAATCTCTTTCCTCCCTCTGCCCAAACCCCTTTCCAAATGCTCCCTGAATCCAGCTCACTACTCCATCATTCATTTCTCTTCCACCAGTAAATCCCAATTTTTTCCAATGTAAAATCAAGCTGATCTTGACAGCTCCTGATTCATTTCCACACCTATCACTCCCAGACATCACAAGAAGGGCCTACACCAGCTGGCAAAGGCAGAATTCACCTTCACAGGGAACTGGAGAGAATAGGAATAATTCTACAGTAATATCTTTTTTCAGACTTGTAGTGACATTATTACCTCACTTTCTTCTTTCATCTGCCTTTTCTTCTTCTTCTATGACTTCAATTACTTGCATATTAGATTGTTTGATATTCTCCCACTGCTTTTGAATTCTCTGTTCTGTTTTATTCACTTTTTTCTTTCTCTTTGTTCAATTTGGATGATTTCTACTGACTTACTTCAGGTTCACAGGTTCCTTCCTCAGTAACAAGTCTATTCATTAGCCCTACAAAGGATTTCTTCATCTCTGATATGATTTTTATTTCTAACATTTCCACTTGACTCTTTCTTATAGTTTCCACCTCTCTGCTATGCAATATTTGTAACATCTGGATCATCTCTGAGTCTGGTTCTGTTGATTATTTTATCTCTTGGAAATGAGTTGTTTCTTCTTGCTTTTTTACGGGTCATATAAGTTTTGATTGATGGCCAGTCATCATGTGTAGAGTGGTAGAGACTGAGGTAACAGGATTTACACCTGGGCATGGGCACACCTTGACTCAATCTAATCAGGACATGAGCTGGGTTTCGGTCTTGTGGTTGCTATCAGTGTACCACAGGCTTCAAATTCCTTTAGTGCTGGGCTGCTGTTCCCTTATGCTTAGGGTTAGAGCTGGGAAGCTGGAAGATTTTCCTTAGCATTTCTTTCCCCCTAAGCTTGCAACTCTCCCTGCATGCCTGTGCACAGAGGGGCATCTCTATGTTCTTGCCCATCCCCCAGCAGGCATCTGTTACTCAGTGTTAGGGTTGTGGCGGGAATGGATTTGGTTATCTGTTTTTTTTTTCAGTCAAGCATCAGTCTTTGTCTGGCCGGTGTGCCTGGGATTCAGGGGTGATCCTTCCTTTCTCCCTGTGGCAGCCAAATTCTGCCCTGTATCTGTGGTTGTTCTTGGGCAGGAGTTTCCAACACCTCCCCTAGTGGTAGCACACTTTTGCTTGGCATAGGATAGGATCCTGCGCCCAAGAGGATTTCCAGCTCTTTGCCTAGGAGTAGAGTCTTTAAAAAAATTTTACACTTCCCCCAGTTGCAGTGGGTCTTTGCCTGAGTGCTGAGGACCTGTGGGTTTGCTACCTTTTCCCCTGTGAGTTAAGATTTTTGCTTTGCAGGAAGTGGGAGAAGTGGTTGAGCTTCATGCCTGTCTCCTAGATGGTGCCAATGACCTCCTAGCTACTTTATCAGATGGACTCTCTGGTCTCTTGCTCTGCCCCTAGTCTCTCCCAGGAGCGCTGGATGGAGGCCCATGGAGAAGAGCTTGTGCGTGAGTGCCACCTCTTTGTGTCTGGGACCTCCAGCTTTTCCAAGATGAAGTGTCCCTTAACTCACTGAAATTTTAGCTGATTTCTTCTTACCTGGTTTTATGATGGCCACCACACCTCATCTCTCCTTGGTGGGGGATTGTTTGGAATTCATGTTATTTGGTTGCCTTGTAACTTCAACTTTTTGATGTGCTCCAAAAAAGTTATTTTTTAGATGATATGGCTTTTTTCTTATTTTGGAGTGGGAGCTCCTCTGTTTTGTTTTTTGTTTTTGTTTTTCACTTTGGCAGCTTTCTACATGCTAAGAGCAACTGGAGGTTGTTTAAAGATTTAGAACCAATCTCGCTTGTTTTTAGACCATGAAGTGCCTAGTGCTTTCACGCTCTGAGGCTTTTCTGAGGGAAAAAGTCATTGGAAAAATCAGCTCACATGTTATCTGTGTACTCCTCTCAGTAACTTTGTTCACAACTTCCCCTGCTTTGCTAAGTCATGGAGGAAAAAGCACCACTATTGCTTTTTATCTTTCAAAAATTCAATGACCTCTTTCATCGTTTGTTTATCCAGTCTCATTGTCTTTATCCTTGTGGTTTTTTAAGAAAAAAGTTTTTTTAAAAATTTTCTTAGTGTCATTTTATTTGGGTTTTGGGAGAGAGCGGAGAGATAAATATATACTTCCATTTTGCCAAGTTTATATTGGATTGTTGGATGCACCTCTCTGCAAATACTGGGCCATGAGATGTGTGGTGGCTTTGAGTTATGTATCCCAGAAAAACATGTTCTTAATCTTAATCCTTTCCTGTGGGTGTGAACCCATTGTAAATAGGATCTTTTGATGAGGTTACTTGAGTTAAGTTGTGGCCAACTGAATCAGGAAGGGTCTTAATTCTATTGCTGGCAACCTTATAGAGGAGACCCCAGAGAGAGAAGCCACGGGGAGCAGCCAGAAGCTGGGCGTCAGTGGAACCTGGAATTCATGCTGCCTCGTGCATTGCCATGTGACAGAAAAACCTGAACCCCAAAGATTGCCGGCCAGCCAGAAGATATTGACCCTGGGAGGAGGCAAGCCTTCTAGCCTCTGAAACTGTGAGGCAATAAATTCCTGATGTTAAGCCAACCCATTGTATGGTATTTGTTTTAGCAGCTGGGAAACCAAAATGAGGTGACTCCTCTTTATACAGGTTACATAATAATTACTTACCTTATTTTTTAAGAAAAGAAAATGATTTTCAAACATTGTTACCTTAATTTTTTAAGAACAATGGGGGATCTCTCAACTGACCTCTAAAATTAAAGTGTATGAGGACACTACTGTGGAGATTTAGGCTCATCAAACAATTTAGGAATTTTAGTAACTTTCTGTTTTCTTTTCCCACATGAACATTGCTTTTATTTTTTTACGCTTGAATGATTGATTGAAAAAGTTTTCTCAACTCTTTAGCCCTTGAGCTCTTTAGTTTCTGACAATTGATGTGTAAATTGATCATGGGGAACGATTGGCCTTTTTTTGGTCAACACCATTTGGGGATGAGTGACACTAACCTTGCAAAGTACTAAAAACCAAAGGCATCAGGGTTCCTTTGTGGAAGCCCCAAAAGGGGCATGGAAATTAGGGCATTACTGGGCATGTTTTCCTCTTTTCCTTGGGAACAGTGATTTCTCTCCCTTAGTCTTGGATTTCAAGTTGTTTTACAGACTACTGCTATTAAAGAGAAGTTATTGATATGTTCCTATTTAAGACAGCTTCCAGCAGTCTGGGCATCAAGAAAATCTCAATGTCAGTCACATTTTATAATTTTATTCACTAAGATTATTTTATTTTTTTATTTTTTAAAAAAGATTTACTTTATTTATTTCTCCCCACACCCTCATTGTTTGCATTCGTTGTGTCTGTTTGTTGTGTGCTCGTCTTCCTTTTTCAGGAGGCACCAGGAACCAAACCAGAACCTCCCACGTGGGAGGGAGGCACCTAATTGCTTGAGCCACATCCGCTTCCCTCACTAAGATTATTAAAACACAAAGGGATGCTATGAGTCTTTCTATCATAAAATGCAAAATGACGTATTTTTTGACATGAAAAAGATGTACAACCTTTACTGAGTCCCTTGCCCTCTCTGGGCCTCTGTTTCCTCAGTTATAAAATGAGGCTCTAGTTTCCAAGGTTCCATTTAGTTTTTTGTGTTTTTTTTTTTAAATTAGAGAAGTTGTGGGTTTATGGAACAATCATGCATAAAATACAGGATTCCCATATACCACCGTGTTATTAGTTTTTATTTAGTATCGTTTTAACATACAAGGAATTGTTTTATTCTAGACAAAATCTTTTCAAAGACCCTCAAACCCAAACTGGAAAAAGACTGCAATTTTTAGTGCACCTCCCAGTGCTGTTGGGTCCATGATGTGCTGTTACACACTTACACACACTCTGAGTGTGGTTCGAAGCCCCATTCATGGGCACATCAATGGCTCAAAAGAGAGTCTGAGACAAAAGGAGAGGATGAGATGTAGGTTTGAGTTTGGATCTTCTAATTATGAGACTTCTGAGAGTCTTTCTTCTCCTTAGCCGGTTTCAAATCAAGCCAAGTGGCTTTCAAACAATGCCCAGTATCAACTGGTGATTTGGGGAGCATTTGGAGGCTGTAGCCACACATTTTCTGCAGGAAGTGACTGGAAAGCTCTTACAGACACCCACTGCTGGGAAAGATACCATGTATCCTGGACAATCATTCAAGGTTCATGAATTGTTCATGGCACAGGAGCTGGTACTTCTTGGTGTTGAGGATGTCAATGTCTTCCGTAAATATTGGGATACCTTTCTTCAAGTGTTCCTGGATTAGTATCTCCATGAGATCAGAGAGAAACAAAGATAGAAAGTTTCCATCTGTTTGCATACTGACCCCATAAATTAAATTTGCTGTTCTTAGAATTGTCTTTTCTTTTTCTTCCCCTGTTCTTCCTACAGACCTTTGGAGACATGCTCCATTGTTTTCCAGAACTTGCACCAGTGATTAGAAGGCTCTGGGAGGTGGGATACAGCTGCCCTTAAATGGGATACTTACTGCCTCCTTAGACAGTAAATAGTCTATCACTGGATGGTCCAACAAAGCTGGATATTTTTGTGTCAGAGATGTTGGGGAAGGGATTATTCATACATGGGTAAGGGATTGAGAACGATGATCAATAAGGTTCCTTCAGATTCTGAAATTCTCTGCCTTTTGGGCAGCACTGCAGAGTGACAAAGAATTTGAACTAAACCATACAGACTGGGATTCAAATTCTGGCTTCTTTAATTAACAACGTATGTAGTTTTAAGCAAGTTATTTAACCTCTCTAACACTCAGTATCTCTACCAGTAAAATGAGTTATAAGCATCGAGTTAAATAATTAATGCATGGAAATGCTTCAAACAGTGTTTACTGCGTATTTTTAAAATTTATTATGTTTATAAAATCCATACATTTTAAGAGCCATGATTTCTATAAAGGGGGTTGGAAGTTCTGTGCTCATACTTTGCTTCTCAATTGTCTGTATGATTTGGGGTAAGTCACTTAAGTTCTCTGGGCCTTGGTTTTGTAGTCATACTCTTTTAAAATTATTTTTATGGATGGCAGTTGCTTAGGAACACTGAAAGGCAGAAAGATAGCCTGGCCTAGTGAGCAAAGTACCAAACCTGGTGTTTGGCTTCTGATTTGAGTTTCAAAATATTAACTTTGTGCTGTCTTGATAAGCAACCTTAGACCACTATTTGATACCTGTGGCTAGGTTTGTCCAACAAAATTAGAGATCACCATCTAGCCTTCTCTTTGCCATCAAGGGATGGCTTGAGGTGCAGTGGAATAAATTTATGAAAGCAATTTGATTTTTGCTGAAATAAGATGCCCTCTACTAAATGTAAGGTCATATTATTTTTATGAGCTAGAGAATCACATGGGAACCTGTAATTGACAAGGTTAAATCCTCTCACTTCTTATATCAGAGTTGAGATCTCTGAGCGCATTTGAAGTGGGAGGTTAATTTGTGATTTATCAGAGAGAGGAAAGTAGTGGACCATTGAAGATATATTACCATTTGACTGTTGTTGCCATTAAACATTAACTTTCCTGCCTCTATAAAAGGCATTTGCAGAATATACATTTTGCTTGTCTGGACAAGTTATGTTTTTCACTCTTGCATTTATCAAAGAACAGGGCTTCTAGTTCACCCCCTTGTGAACTTCCTAGTGAGCTGGGAAACTGGGGAGGAAAAGGAGAGGGATGAATGTAAGTTTTTGATATGTCTAGACTTTGCTCCGTAATGACTAGATCATAAGCAAAGGAGGTCAGAGGTCTTGCAGAGTCAGCTAGGGGGCTTTCTCTGAGATTCACATGGTGAACTCAAGTCTGCGGGCATCCCGGGAGGGTTGAGCTGGTGAGGGGATGGGGGAAGAGTAGAGGTTGGGAGTCAAAAAAAGAAGAGGGCTTGGAAAGTCTAGGAAGAGAGGCTCAGCTCAACCTCTGAGCTCGGGAGGTCTGAACCCTCTGTCCTGTACCCTAAGTATCTTCCTCTCTCATCTTTCTCAAACCTATTTTTGAGCCCACACCTCTGAAGAGCCCCAGCCCGAAATATCCAACTGCCGCAGGCACCTCAAACTCAACATTTCCCAAACCAGGCTCTGATCCTTTCCCTCTTCCCCGAGCGGTTCTTCCTCCTGCGTTTCCTCTCTTAGCTCAAATCGACCATCTGAAAAGTCTGCAGCCATCCGCAAGGATCCCCTGTCTTCCACCCCGCACCATCCATTCAGTGAACATTCACTTTGCATCGACTATGTGTCAGTGCTGGGTACCGTGCTATAACGGGAGATAAAAACGATTACGATACGATTACGATATGGCCCTGACTATCAGCGGCTCCGTTTAGCGAAAGAAGCACTGGGCAGCCACAAGACAGCCAGATACAAATCCTTTCCATTTTGTCTCTTAGGTGATTTTTGAATCATTTCTCTCTGTCCTTTCCCACTGCCAGTGCCTAAGTCCAGACATTCTTTTTTTGGCTCAGATTACTGCAATTTTCTGTCCTACTTCCTTCTTTCTGCTCCTATTCTGGAAACATCCCATTTCAGAGTAATATTTTAAAGATACTGTCTGGCCTCAACACGCATGCCTTTCCAGCATTCCGTATATGAACCTCTACCCCCACTCACCCAAACTTAGTCACCAGAGCTTTAGTGGCCTTTTGAATACTATTTTTCTGCCTAGAAAAGCTTTCTTTATATTGTGAATTCCTAGTTAACCTTAAAGAGGCGGTTTAATGTCCCTTCTTCCATGATGCCTCTCTGATTCTCGGACAGGATATGATGCTCCCGTACCTCTATTTAAACCATCCATCTCATACTGTATTTTCTTTTTGTTCGTGTGTGTGGGTTTTTTTTTCTTCTTGTTTTTAAAATTTTTATTAGTGTTTCCTTGCTGGCCTGTCACTTCATTAAAGAAAAGTACCTTGTTCACATTTCAATCCCCAGTCACCAGATTCATGACTGGAATGAAGTTGCTCAGAAAAGCGAGAATGATGAACGACTCCTCCTGAAGCCACCTCGCCAAACACGCTCCGCTCCACGCCACGATTTACAACCAGGGCACTGGTCGCCGGCACCAGGATCCGGAGTTGGCTGGTGGTAAGGGTGGGGCCACCATTACTCTGAGCTTTCGCCTTTTGTCCCACAACATGGGAACCATGGCAGAGCCCAGGAAACTGCATACCAGGCAATAAGGCATGTGACTTCCATATGTCACTAAATTTCATCCCACCAGTCCTTTGAGGGAGAAATCCCTATCCTCGTTTTACAGGAAGCAGAAGCTCATGGAATGAAGGGACTTGCCCCCATTTTTTTTTTTTAAGATTTATCTTTTTATTTATTCCCCCCCCCCTTGTTGTTTTGCGCTCACTGTCTGCTCTCTGTTCTTCTGTGTCTGCTTGTCTTCTCTTTAGGCAGCACTGGGAACCGATCCTGGGACCTTCCTGAGTGGGAGAGAGGCGCTCAATCTCTTGTGCCACCTCAGCTCCCTGGTCTGCTGCATCTCTTATTGTCTCTCCTCTGTGTCTCTTTTTTGCGTTATCTTGCTGCGCCAGAACTCCTGCGCGGGTCAGCACTCCATGTGGGCCAGCTTGCCGCTTGGGCCAGCTCACTGCTCGGGCCAGCTCGCCTTCACCAGGAGGCCCTGGGAATCGAACCCTGGACCTCCTATATGGTAGACAGGAGCCCAATCACTTGAGCCACATCTACTTCCCAACTTTCCCAAATTTTACAGCAACAGAGGTTGAGCTGGGTTTTTAACCTAAACCTGGTTGACTTTGAAGCTGCATTCTTTGCACCATTCCATAAGACACGGGTAATTATCACTTCATGAAGGACAAAAAGACTGTCCTGTAATGCCACTGGTAAGAGCTGACAATTATTTGGTGAATTACTATCCTCTAGGATATCAACCTGGAAAATTTAAGATTTCTAGATTAGGGGTCTAAATTACCCAGACAGTCATTTGAGCTCATGCTCTAGACTAGACTGTGAACTTGAATTTTGGATTAGAAAGATTTAGGCCAAGAGATGGGCAGGGACATGCCCAAGGTCAAGTAGTTATCTAGTCCCAGAGCCCGGATGAGAGAAGTCAAGCCTTGATACTTAGAATAATGCTCATTTCACTCCAAGTTTCCTTTATAAATCTGAAGGTAGTTCACTACCAATCTGAACACATTAGGACAAAAGTGTAGTAATTGCTTTCTTAATGTAAATTCACCTATTGAGTGTCAATATTCCCCTTTTCATTAGGCCCTGGTGATCTCATCTATAGATGTCACAAAACATTTTTTAAATAATTTTTTTCTTTAGAAAAACAGATTACATATATGTTACATCGAAAATATAGGGGATTCCCATATATCCCACCCTCTTCCCCTCCCACACTTTCCCCCATTAACAACATCTTTCATTAGTATGGTACATTTGTTACAATTGGTGAAAACATATTGAAACGTTGCTACTAACCATGGTCTATGGTTTACATTATGTTTTATACTTTGTACTGTACAATTTTATAGGTACAAAATAATTTTTATACTCCAATCTAGGTAGGGACACAATTCCATTATATGGATGTACCATATTTATTTACCTACTCTGCTATTGATTCCCATTTAAGTTGTATTCAATTTTTAAATTGTACACACTCAGTAGGATCTCATAGAACACCAAAGTGGATATCACCCCAAACAGAGGGGCTCCTGAGGGCTCTGGAGACACCCAGGTCCTATATAAGGGGGGATAGCTCCAGACACTGGTGCCTTATCAGTGGGCTGTACTTTGGAATCTGTGCTCCTGAGAGTGACAGAGTTGGACTCAAGTCCTCCCTGCACATGGTCCATCAGTCCCTTCTATTCAAACCTATATGTGGTGCTGGAGTTTGTAGGTGTACTTCCAGAGACTGGAGCCTTTAGCCTGCCCATGTGCCAGCTGTGCCTGGAATCTCGGTGGAGCTGCAACTCCTAGTCTACAGCTCAATGGACTCACCCAAGTCACCTAGCGGGGAGATGATGATGGACAATGGCCATCCCAGGGAATGGAGAGAGCCTGCAGCTGCAGGCAGGATAATCCCATCCATCTTATCCATGGGATATAAGCCCCCTCTCACTTGGAGGTTTGGAGGTGGAGTGGACATCACCATCCCAGACTCTTCAGGATTGGGGGAAGAGCTATGGACTAGAGTGGACTTACTTGTATTCTGTTGTAGACATATTGTGATTCAAGCAATGGAAGAAATTATAACATATATGTGGAGCCAGTGGCCACTGGAAGCTTTCGGGGCAGGGAGAGGGAAAAGCAGTTGTAACAGAGGGGCTTTTTCGGGACTTGGGAATTATCCTGAGTGACATTATAATGACAGATATAGGCCATTTTACATCAGCATATAACATGCAGAACTGTGTGGGAGAGAGTGTGGTCTACAATGTGAACTATCATCCATGCTTAATGGCAGAGCCCCAGGATGTGTATATCCATTGCAGGTGATGTGCCACACTAATGAAAGATGTTTAAGTGGGAGGTTATGTGAGGTATGGGAGGTAGGGAACATGGGAATCCCTGTAATTTTTGTGTAACATTTATGTAATCTAAGCATCTTTTAAAATATAAAATAAATTTAAAAAAAAATAATAATAAATAAATAAATTGTACACAATGCATGTGGTGAAGTTTTTAAAGGTTAGAATTTTTAAGATTTTAGCTGACAATCAATTCGTTGATGTGACAGTTATAGAGTATCCACCACATGCCTGGCCACATAGGGAATAAGTGGTAGAATTGAGTTCGTTCATTCATTCATTCATTCATTCCTTCATTCAACAAGTTTTTGTTTTGTTTTCTGAGCACCTACTAACTTCCAGGCATTACTGGAGAGTCACACTGGGAAATAATACAATGGTGAAAAAAACAGATATGAATCTGGGTGGCAGACAACAGCAAGTAAACTAAGGTAGAAATGCATAATTACAAATTGTGATAAGAAATGCTGCAAAGGAAATAGGGACTGTGGTAGAGAATTTGGTGGCTGGGTGAGGAAAAGGAGGGCGCTCAGATTAGGTGGTTGGAAAAGGCTTTAGAACAAAGGAGTTGACAATGAGCTGAAACCTGCCACATGACTCAAGCATCGTCAGGGAACGCAGAGTTCTTCCAGGAGGAGGCCATGGCTGGGTTAGAGATCCAGACTGGGAGAGAAGAGCCTGGCATGCTCGAGGAACGGAAAGGACTCCAATATTTCCAGAGACGGTGATGAGGACTGGGTGGTCCAGGATGAGGGGGGAGAAAAGGCAGGCTGTAGCCCTGTGGGATTTCCTAGATGATGAAGACGAATGTGTGTTTTATTTGTCATAGGATGGGACAATCATCAAAGGGTTTACAGCAGGGGGTGAAATAGTCTGATTTTTGTTTTTACATGATCACTTTGCCTTTTCTGTGAAGAAAATGTTAGAGGAGGGAACAGAAACGTTGAACAAGCGAGGAGGACTCAGCGGTAATTCAGGTAGGACATGATCTGGGCTCCGCTAGGTGGCTGTGCTGAAGACGGAGGGAAGTAGGAAGATTCTGCCCCTACCTTGGCGGTATAAATGACAGGTCCATGCGACTCCAGGACCTGCCCTCTCACGGCCTGGGTATGGGGGCATCTAATGAAAAATTCTTATTCCTGGAATCTTTTTTAAAATTTTTTTTATTGTGGGTAAAAAACAAATTTTTCACAATACATACCAATATTTGTAAAATGATATATAAATACATATGCATATATGTGCATTTGTTTACGTAAATGGTATTATATGGGCTTCCTGGAATCTTTTGAACCCTCTATGTTGGCTTCTGAAATTCAAATGCTCTTTTCTTTTCAAAGACCTACATTTCGTTTTGTCCCCAGTTACACAAGCCCCTGTGGATGATGTGCTGGTGAAACATTCCTGCAAATATGGGCTATGTACATTGCTCCCTCTTACAGGTGACTCCTGACTTCAGGCATTTTGCAAATACACAGCTCAGAGAATGTGACTTCTTGCTGTGTGTGGCTTGCAATGCTGCAAGACTCCAAGGGAAGACTTTCCCTGAGGCAAAAACTGATAATAGTCTATTATTTTATGTGACAAAGAATTGGGTGGCAAGGGGGTGGGAAGGAAACGCTAAATGCTTTGAATGAATGATTGGATTTATGGAGTCCAAAGTGATATTTATTTTTTAAAATACGTTTCTTTTATTATTATTTTTGCCTCAAAAATAATGGATATTTATTACTGGAAAGCAAGATTCTACAAGCAAATAAGAACAAACTCCACAATCCCACTCTACCAGGAATAACTACTGTGATACTTTAGCGTATTTGAAAGTAACTTTTAAACAATAAATTTGTTTTATTTTCACTAGTATTACAGATAAATCACACTTATTATAGGCAGTTTAGAAAATACTGCAAAGGTTTTCCTTTAGTCATTTTAATGCGTGCTTGATATCATTGGTATTATACCATCTATTTAATATTGCCACAGAATGATTTTTCCATATGATTACAAACTCTTCATATGGCTGCATAAAACTGCAATCTGCATGCACTAAAATGGCCTCAGATTCCTAATCATGGGACAGAGACAATAAAAATAATACCGATCTCGCTGGGTTGTTCTGAGAGTTGAACAATGTAGATGAATTCATGAGCACAGAACCTGACGCGTGGTTAGTGTTTAATCAGTGTTAGCAGCTCCCAATCATTCCCTTCCTGCGAGTGTAGTTTACTTCATTTTCCATTATTATACATAATTCTTCCAGTGAAAATCTTTGTCTATAAAGCTCTTTCTGCATGGGTTTTTTCTATTGCTTTCCGAGTTCATGCCCAGTGGTGGACTTCCTGGGGCCAAATGGCCGGCATAATGTTAAAAAAATTTAACGTTCTATTTGCAAGTGTCTCCCTGGGATCTGGCGAATGTATTGAGATTGGGATTGGGCTACAAGTGGCTGCTTTGTGGGTGATTTCTCTGGGTAGGTGGGTGGCGTCACCCTGGGTGACACACAGGGTTAGTATTCTGTCCTCAGAACGTATTGATTCTCAACTGCCACACTGGGGAGAGGGAGGATGCCCTCCTAATAAGGTACAGCAGAATCACCTGGGGGGCTTTTTAACCCCCTCAGCCCCCTTTCCTCTCCTCAGCAAGGCAGCCTGGGGCAAGACTTTTCCTCCTGAACACCGTAGCCTCCCAAATCACGGATATAATAAACCACTTTTACTGAGGAAGCGTATCATTTCTCATATTGGACAAGAAGAAACATTGAGAAGCAATCACCAATGTAAGTAATGGCAAATAGTGCCTAGGATTCCAGAGGATTCCATCTGCCAACTTTGAAAAAGATGGCCGGATGCATCGCTGTGGCTGCCCGCAGCAGATCCGCCGAGAGGCTGTCTGCCAAATCTAAAGTGTGGGGTGCTGAAAGCTGTCACGGAACCGCACTGCCCTTCTTCTCAGGCATCCCTGAGATCAGCTTTCAGACCCTCGCCGGCTCCTCTTCAATTCCTACCCCAGGACTCAGCCTGGCTTCAAACGGCAATCTATTCCTCATCTACCTGTAGCGCCCCTCCCTCCCTCAGCCTCGTGCGGCCCACAGCCTCCGAGGTCCCTTTCCTGGGTGTTTGGGTGGGGTTGCCCGGCCCCAAGCCTGACCAATCAGATGATTCCATCTCCTTGGTCATAGTGACCCAAACTGGCCCTTTTCTCTTGGAGAAAGCAGGAAAGATGAGACTCTCTTCCTAGAGGTGCAAGCTGTGTGGATGATGTGAGTATCAGGTGCTCGGAGCCACCATGGAGAAGCTGCCTGCCATAGGAGAGAATGAGGTCAGAGAGAAGCAGGAGCTGGGAAGAGGCAGCCAGCCCAAGGGTATTGTTTGAGTCCCTGGTTTTAGTTGTGGCAATGCTGGCTTCTCTTTAATCCCTCCATAGAGTTTTCACGGTCCAAAGCAATAGTTCTCTTCCTCAAGACCCATGGCGGGATGAATTTCGGCATTACTTTACTTCTCGATGACTGGAGAACATTATTCACACTTGTATTGCCTTAGGGCCTGGGTGTATATACACACCTGGCAAATTTGTCAGTGCTTAACAAATATTTGGATATTAAAATAGTGAATGAATGAATGAATGAATGAATGAGTGAATGGCATAGTATCAGAAACCAGTTAGGTTTCAGAGCCGGACTCTAAAGATTAGATCTTGAACCAAGAATGGGCAGGGGAGATGGACATTTAATAAGATTTCCCAGCTGTTAAGAATTCTGGACAGAAGGAGCTTGAGGAGAATCGTGGGGGGTCCACCGCGTTCCACCCGCGGCTCAGAGCCGCTTCCCCTGGCACATCCCCCTTCTCAGGCCTGACTCCTTGGGAGCACTCCTCTTCCTGCCACCGGCACATAGGCCCTTTCTAGCACCCCCAGCTGTTCTGGACAGGGGCTTCTTTACAGGCGGCACCAAACGAAAGGGCCTCGAATCCCAGCACATTCAAACTATGAGGCTCTTCAGAAATTAGAGCTGATGATGTACTTTCAACTAGCTACTTACACTGAGGAGGCTACTAAGGCCCAGAAAGGCGAAGCAACTTGCCCAGGGTCACACAGCTTGCACAGGAATGAGGTACGAACCTATGCTCCATGACTAGCTGTGTAAGTTCTTCCCAGGACATTGGTGTTTCCCAGACTTGGATGCATGTCAGGTCACCTCAGGGAGCAGCCGTCTGCAGACTCATTAAATCGGAATGGGTGGGGGCAACATTTTTTCAAAAAGCTCCACATTAAATTTTAATATGTAACGAGGGTTGGAACCACTGCAATGTCCCGTGTTTTGCTCTTAAACTTCCAAGACCCTTTGTGACATCAGCCCAAAATGTAAGGTGAAATCTGGGTTCCCGTCCAATTAATGTCTTCATCTGGGGACAGCTGGGCTTTCCCATGCTTTTTGCTTAGACAGACAGACACGTGGTGAAAATAACAACTAACCTTTACCATTTTATTACTTATAAGAAATCTCATATCCAATATCTTGAGTTTCCTCCCAACAATATTATGTTATCCCTAATTTCCACAAAGGAACAAAGACTCAGACAAGGAAAACACTTGTTTGCGATATCCAGGCACTAAATAGCAGAGCTGGGGCTTGAACACATCCCTCTGCCTCCAAATTATATGTTGTTCTGCACTATCTTTTCTGATTAAAAATGTAAATTTTTATTAAAATAAATTTTTAATTTTTAAAAAATTAATTATTAAACTCTTAATAAAAGTAATAAAATAAATTTCTGTTATTTTTTGAATGGGCAAATCATGTGCAGGGTACAGAATTCAAAAGATACAATGAATGAAAAGTAAAGTAAGCCTACTACCACCTCTCCCTGCCCCAGCCTCCTATCCACCCAATACTTCTCTCCAGAGATACCACCACTGTTATCTGTTTCTGGTGTATCCTTCCAGAGATAGTCTGTGCATTTTCACTCACACACACACACACACACACACACACACACACATTTTCCCTCTGTATACAAATGGTGGTTTTATATTCATACATAGCACCCTGATTTTTAAAAAAATAATATGTTTTGGAGATCTGTGCACCTCGGTATACACAAGCTGCCTCCTCAGTGCACAAAGAACCACCTCATTCTTGTTAAAGATTACATAGAATCCATTGTCTCACTGTGTCATATATTATTTGACCAGTTTCATTTTGACTGACACACATGTTGTTTATGAAGTTTTGATATTGCAAACAATTCCACAATAAATATCCTTATACATACATCCTTTCAGCATGAGGGAGAATACCTCTAAGTTAAATTACCACGAATGGAATTGCTGGTAAAAGGATATGTACATTTAAAATTTTGATAGATCTTGTCAAATTACCCTACCCAGAGGTTGTGCCATTTCGTGCTGCCTCTATCAATGTAAGAGGTGCCTAGTTTCCACACTGTTGGCTACAATGTGTTATCAGTCTTTTGATCCTAGCCATTTGATGGGTGAAAAAATAGTAATTTATTGGAATTTTAATTTGCACACAGGAATTTTTAAACTTAAGAAGCTTTAGGGAATTGAACTGCAGGGTGAGATTGTGAAATTTAACGTATTTGAGCCTCTCTGGCTTCCATTTTTGAGAAGCAGTTAATACAATCCTTTTCCTTAAGCAGTAAAATGATCTCTTAAGTTTGGAATCTTGCAACTCTAACAGGCTCCTTTGTATGGGTTCATTCTAAAAGGAATCACAATTATTTTGTAGCTATTACATGTAGACCCTCTAGAGGTGCTTTCATGGCTGTACCCTCATTCATATTAAGTACTCCTGACAGCCGTATGTGGTACATATTGTGGCCCCCAGATTACACTTGAAGAACTAGATGTCCAGGTACTCGCCCCAGGTCACAGGCAGAGGCACTTATAGCCTGTTCAACTTGACTTAGAGTCTGCACTTTTCTCCCCAGTGTACCATGCTAATTCTAAGTAGGACATATACATGTAACCCCAATTAATCCCAGAAATCCATGCAGCTCAGTGCATCCATAGTCACATTTAAAGAAGCAGAGTTCCCTAATAGTTTTTGTTGTTTTTAAGAGGAAACCAGGGATTGAACCTGGAACCCTGTACATGGGAAGCAGGTGGTCAAATCACTGAGCTACACCCCTACCCCACCCCAATAGTTTTAAAAATGAATTCTGTCTTTTATTCAAGTCTCTTGTGGAATATAGAGGGAATCCAATTCCCAGCCAAGAGTTGCACTCTCAAAAACTCCTTTCTCCACCCCCAGTGCTCCTATACCCTGACTCCACTCTGGAGTCTCTCACATGCCTCCCCATGTTCCTTCTTGGACCTGATCTGATATTGTCCCCTCTTCCCTCAATATCCCAGCTCTTATTAATTCAACTCAATATCTTGCTGTCTCAGTTTGCCAGAGCTGCCATCACAAGTACCACACAATGGGAGTTTATTGGTTCATGGTTTTAAGGGTAGAAGAAGTCTAAAATCAGGCTATCGGTAAAGTTTGCTTTCTCCACGAAAACTGTAGCATTCTGGTGCCAGCTGTCGGCAGTCCTTGGAGGTCTCCAGTAATCTGGTTTAAGGCCTTCCCTCATGGCTACACGTTATCTAAAAACATCTTCAAGAGGTGCTACCGACAACAGTTCACACCCACAGGAAGGCAGATTAAGATTGAGAACATGTGTTTGTTGTGGTACATAGTTCAACCTGCCACACTGGCTAAATTCTTTCTCCCCTTCTTAGTTATTTCCCTACCCATTCTACAGATTCTGTGTCTTAGAATACTGGGAACTGACCCAGCCAAGAGGGAAAAAGAAACTAAGTGGACAAGAACACAGGTTCCTTTATCCAAAGAGAGGATCATAAACACACATTTATTGAATTGCATTTGTAAGACACACTAATAGATGTGTTAGGACAAAAGGGAACTAGAAGTTTAAGTAGGAAGGTGAGAATAGGTGGCAGATTGAAATGGCAAAAGGAAGTGCAATTGGGATAGTTCTGATCCTAGATCTGCAATATCCAGTGTGGTAGCCACTAGTGACATATGGCTGTTGAGTATCTGAAATGTAGCTAGTTCAAATTGAGATGTGCTGCAAATATAAAACATAAACTGGATTTTGAATGAAGACAGGATGAAATGAGAATGGAAACTATTTCATTTTCTAGACTGATTATATGTTGACTTGGTAATAGTTTGGATTATTATGTTAAATGAAATACACTATGGAAATTAATTTTACCTGTTTCTTTTTTACTTTTTAAAATGTTGGATTGGAAAAATTTAAATTATATATGTGGCTGGCATCATAGTAGCATTGGAGCTGTTCTTGAAGGATTCTCAGGCTAGATATGCTAGGGCTGGAGAAGGGTGGGGGGACTAGAAAGGGGAAGGAGGACAGGTTGGGGGAGGCCACACTTGTTCAGCTCCTCACTGTGGCATAAGCCCGGCCTGACTGTGTCACATGTACAGCACAAACATAAACCCAAACACAGGCATATTTGACTATATTTGATTATATTTTATGATTGTCTATAATTTGGTGGTTTTTTGGGGGGTGATTACCCTTCCTTTTCCCCTTGGGTTATGATTTGATAGCGTGAATACCCTCTTGCTAACAATATAACCCCATTCAAGAGACTTAATGTTTCAAAGCCTCATTTTCCTTAACAATATATTTAAGCAGGTTTTTGTGAGGGTCATTTGTAAATTGGAAAGTATTTGACCAATAAAAGTTGTGGTTACTCTGCACTGTTGTTTGAGAGAGCCAAGAGTCCTCATTCATTCTGTAAAGTCAGAGGACATTATCTGAATCAGGGGTAGCTTGAAGAGGACCTTAAGAAAATTTGTTTGGGAAATCACACTGTTCTCCTTTCTACATTCAACTGCATACATATTTTTGATAAATTGGGCAGGGAGAGGGGTGGAAAGGTGGACTAGCTAAAGGTGAGACTGCAGGGTGCATGATGGGCTACTGAGGGAGAGTGCCCACCATGGAAGGCAAAGGGGGCTAGCACAGGGCTTAGGGCTGGAGGGGGTGGTGATCTCTGCTGATACTGGAATCCTGACTGAGGCAGACAGAATAATAAACCCCCAAAAGGTGTCCACATACAAACCCCCAGACCCTGTGAATATGTTACCTTCCACAACAAAAGGGACTTTGTTGATGTGATTAAAGTAAGGATCTTGAGGTGGAGAGATTATCCTTGATTATCCTAAGTGGGCCCAAGAGGGTCAAAGGCAGAGACAGGAGTTGCGATGACAGAAGCAGAGGTTGGAGGGATGCTCTTGGATGGTAAAAGAAGGGAGGTGAGTCAAAGAATTCAGGTGATTATTAGAAGTTGAAAAAGACAAAGAAATGGATTTTCCCCTAGAGCCTCCAGAAGGAACACAGTTCTGCTGACACCTTGGTTGTAACCCATAAGACCCATTTCTGACTTCTGACCTCCAGAACTGTAAGATAACACATATGTGCTGTTTTAAGCCACTAGGTTTGTGGTAATTTCTTACAGCAGCAAGGGAAACTAATACACTTAACCACTGTACTAGTCAGCCAAGAGGGATGCTGATGCAAAGCACCAGAAATCTTTTGGCTTTTATAAAGGGTATTTATTTTGGGTAGAAGCTTACAGTGTCAAGGCCATAAGAGTAAGTTACTTCCCTCACCCAAGTCTGTTGCCACGTACTGGAGCAGGATGGCTGCCAGTCTCTGCGAGGGTTCAGCCTTCCTCTTCCTCTTGAGGCTCCATGGTTCCAGTATCTTCCGATCTCAGTTGTAGGCTGGAATAAGGTTCGTCTCTCTTCCTGGGGCTTGTTTCTTTCTGGGCTCATCTGCTCTGGTCTCTTCACAAGGTCAGCTGTAAACCACCAGGCTCATCTCTCCTCCTGTCTCTCTTCTTCTGTGTTGTTCTTCTCCTTGTATCTACTTCTGTGTAAGAGTTTGTCTTATTCCCACCAAGCGGGTGGGGACTCGACCCTGCACGCCCTAATGACATGGTCGAATCAAAGCCCCAATCTTGATTTAATAAAGTAAAAGCAAAACCTCTGAATTTAATACAATCAAAGGGGTATCATGCCCAGAGGAACAGACCAGTTTACAAACATAATCAATTATCTTTTTTGGAATTCATCAATAATATCATACTACTACAAGTACGCTGAAACATGAGTATGCCCTGTGGAGAGAAAGGAAAACTGGAAGAGTTCTTTTAGTAAACTCTGTCCTACTTTGGAAACCATGTGTGGGAACCCCTGTAACTGAGCTTATGACAGGAAAGAGTCATGTTTTCCTTCTCATTTCACAGATGCGTTGTTGGACTGGCACTGAGTTAACAGGGGAGATGATGGCTGATGGGAGTGGGTTTCAGTTCTAGGAATGCAGAACAACCGCAGTTTAGAAGAGTAGGTGGTCAGCTCACAGGAGAGCCTCTACATGCTGATTCCTGGCTGAAGATTCCTGGCTCAGTTGGCTACACTAATGTCTAGGATGGGTCGGTGGACTCTGCCTTCCCTGAGGATTTCTAGAAGTACTTGAGGAATAGAGAACTTTTCAGTGCTTGAAAATCCTACTTGGGTAGATTTGGCTTTGGAGCTGGTGAATATCATGTATTAATGATAATGACATGACCATGTATTACTCACAGTTTGATGTGTCTGGACCATTTGCCTTCTACTAATACAATGGGAGGCTTTTGACTTAGGTTTTTAACATTGGAAGCTGAAAATGGGTTCAAATTCAAGACCATAGATATCTTATCTGAAATCCTGAGATTCCCAAAGCTCAGAAAATTGAAAAAAAATATTTTTTTTTTGGCAGCAAGGCTGGAAATGAAATGACATAAAACTTCTTATTGTCTTTATATCACTTGCTACGAATATACATATACACATCAGTGGAAATGTTAATATGCTTGATTAATTATGGAGTGCTGCTCTAAACCCCTGGGCCGGTGTGTAATATATAGTATGTACATATTATTTTCTTTCCAAAGTCTCAAAAGTTCTTAATTCCATTTGGAACACATTTGGTCCCAAGGATTCAGAAAAGGATTATGGAATTGCAAAGGGGGCCAGCCGTTTACTGGGTCAGAACCAACTTCATCGTAGGAATAACTATTGGAATATCTTAGAATCTTGAAAGTTTTGATTAATTAATTCAACATAATATCTCTTTCAGTAAAGGAATGCCAGCATAACAAGAACTTACATGGTGATATTGTATTCTCTTTTTAACAGATTTAATAGGATATTCATTGCAGCACTGTTTTTGGTAGAAAACATTGAAACCTAATTATTTAATTATAAGGAATGGCAAAATCAATTACGATACATCCATACTAGAGAAAAATAACCACCCCAAAATAATCACATTTTGAGGAAAAACTTTAATGGCATGAGAAATTGTTCATATTTAATATTTCATTGATAGTAGCATACAGGATTTATCAGAACTCATGACATTGTACATGTAAGATTTATATATTTTATTGTCTTTGTGTCATACACTGAATGTATCTTTAAAAAGCTATAAACAAATATTGAACTCTAGTCACTAGATTTATTTTTGTAGTGTCTTTTTGTTTCCTCGCTGCTAAAACAAATACCATGCAATGGGTTGGCTCAACAACAGAAATTTATTGACTCAAGGTTTCGGAGGCTAAAAGGCTTGCTTCCTCCCAGGGCCCATATCTTCCGGTTGGCCAGCAATCTTTGTGGTTCCTTGGCTTTTCTACTTCATGACAATGCACATGGCGGCATCTTCTCCTTTTTTTCCAGGCTCTGTTGACTTCCAGCTTCTGGCTGCTCCCCATAGTTTTTCTCTCTGGGCCTTCTCTATAAGGTCTCCAATAATGAGATTAAGGCCCATCCTGATTCGGCCACGCCTTAACTGAACTAGCCTCATCAAAAGGTCCTATTTACAATGGGTTCACACCCACAGGAAAGGATTAAGATTAAGAACATGTTTTTCGGGGTACGTAAATCTAAGCCCATAGTGGTATGAGTTAGCAGTTCTGAGACCACTTTCTTTGTGTTCTAGGTACAAGCAAATGGGTGACTGCATTGACAGTAGGAGTCCTTTGCTCACTATTGGAAAAGGAAGATAAGATACGAAGGTAGAAGTCTAGAGAGCACTCTGAAATATTAGTTTGAAGTCATGATTTTAAAAGCATATATTATTTAATATATATTACATATAGATAGATGAATATAGAAAAATTACAAATATACAAGCATAGAAATAATTTTATATAGATAGCTATAGATATTTCTTAGCTCTGTCTGCTGAGAAGGCTTAGAGGAAACAACTCAGTAGTAGCAGTGAGCATACCTACCACTCAGATCTTGGTATCTAAAGAGTATTATCCAGTAAAAGGAACTAAGTTTCCTTGGAGAAATGACTGCTTCCAGGACTGGGACAGGGAAGAACAAGATGAACCGTGTCTGAGAAAATAATGAATTTCTTAAAGAACAATGGGAACAAATCAAAAGGACACAGAAGCCAATTTGAAGAGTTCTCACTGGCCAAATATGACATAATTTGTACATCAAATATATAATGATAGCAATGGATTATAACATCTGTGAGTCCATACCGATGTAAATAGATGAATACATGAGTAAATACATTTTAAAAATAAGGAAGAAGGAAAGCTCTTCTTTCAGCAGAATGCCCAACTAGCAAATATAGAGAGAATGATGGAGACAGAAAATCATCAACGGATGCTAAAACTAGTGTGAGATGGTTTAATGAGGAATAGGATATTTACATAATCCCAAAGGATCTCCCATAAATTACTTATTACTTATAATGGGAAAAATAATTATACTACAGTGCAGAGAACTGGCAGCCTCCACAGCAACTAAGTGATCAAAATTAACGAACTAATATCATGAGCCTCTTGGGATGTGCTGAAAAGGACCCAACATTACTTCTGTGGTGTCCCTGTCAAAAAGGCAAAAGCTGGGCCCAACCAGAGAAATCCAAACTGAGGGGCATCATACAAAGTAACTGGCCTGTGCTCTTCAAAAACAGCAAGGATAAGAAACACACAGAAAAGGCAGAGGAACTGTTTCAAATTAAAGGAGCTTAAAAAGACATGAGAATTAAATGCAGCGTGTGATCCTAGATTTGAACTTGAACCAAGGGGGGAAAAATCTGTAAAGGACATTAACGGGACTACTGATTTTGTTGTTAAACTTGCTGGTTTTGAGAACTGTACTCTGGTAACATACGAGAATGAATGTCCTTACTCTTAGAAAAGGCACACCGATATCTCCAATCTACTCTCAAATGGTTCATGCAAAATACTATGCACGAACGTATAGAGAGATATAACAATAAATAGATGAGGCAAAATGTATTGGGAAAGAGTGTATGAGGGGGAAGTGGCTGTGGCTCAAGCAGCTGAGCTCCCGTTTACCATATGGAGGACCTGGGTTTGATTCCTGGGACCTCCTGGTAAAAAAAAGGAAAAAAAGGCACCCCAGACCCATGCGGCGCAGAGAGGCACACCAAAAAAAACGATGACGCAACCAGATAGGAAAAAAAAAAAAAAGAGTGTATGAAGGATTTGGGTACTATTCTTGAAACTTTTTTTGTAGGGAGAATCTAAAATTATATCAAAATTAAAAAGTTATAAAATAGGATACAAAATTCTTTGTACAGTATGATCATATGATTGAAAAAATAGAACATCAAATATTTATTTATTTGCTGTTTTTAAAACCATAGGAAAAAAATTGGACGGGAATACAAAATATTATTGGTGGTTATGCCTCCATTTAAGTTTTAGGGTGAATTTTAAAGTTCTCCTTTACATTTTCAAAATCGTGCTTCCTATCACATTTGGAATAAAGCCCAATGATTTTACCACGCTCACACTGCTCAGCCCTCTTCAGAGGGAGGTCTTTGGTCATCACTACATCTCAAATAGCCACCCTTCTCTTCTCCATCACTTCTGATCCCCTGATACTGTGTTAGTGGTGTTAGCCACATTTAATGGTGAAACTTTGGAAACAACCAAACATCCAGTCTCAAAGAATGGTTCTATATATTATGATACACATCCATATTCTGAGCAGGCAGGCTACACTTTGGAAAATCCATACTGTGTGTTATCCCCCAAAGAGCACTTGGCTTTCCTGCTTCTTGGCCCATGATCAACTTGTTAGAACAAATTGCTTTCTTCTTCTGGTTTTCTCCCCTTTCCTTTTGGCAACTGGAGATAGCCAACAGAGATCTCAGCTCAATTCCCATCGCTTCTTGGCTTCCTAGCCAAGAAAGACTCTAAGCACTTTTCAAGTTATTGAAACTGAGTTATTGAAACTCTCCTAGTTTTCCCATCTGTAGAGTGGGGAAAGTCCTAAGAGCCTCGTGGCATTATAGTGAGAACCAAAAAGACAATGCGGCTAAGACCTCCCGTACAGGCCTGCTTCGCTACAGATGGTCAAATGCCACTTTCACAACTCTTATTTACCCCTCTTTTGCGAATTCACCACAGGGTCCTCCAGGCATAGCTAGCTGCCTTATATCTTGTGCTCCCGTGACTTTTTCTTCCTTTTCCTGAAAGAGCCTTTGCCAGGGTGGCTCGAGAATTTTCTTTTTATAAATTTCTCTTCCCCACCAGGCTGAGAGCTTTCCCATGGGCGTGAAGGTGCCTCATTCATCTTTGAATTCCCCAGAGCCTGGCACAGAGCCTGGCAAACAGCAGGTCCTCAATAAATGCTCATGGCAGGAATTCCAGCCCTAACTACCCTTCTCCCATGAAATTTCTTGATTCTCCAATTAGAAATAATTTCTTGCTCTGGCAGGAACTCAGAGTGCTCTGACCACATTCAGCCTTGAATAATAGATCTTCATGAGTGTTTTCTTTTTCTTTTAATCCACGTTTCCTACACGCCCTCCTTCCCCAGTCCCCAGTCATATGATTGCTGGGACTGCATCTTATTCATCTCTGTAGCCCAGCAGCGCCTGGTCCATTAGCATGCATTCCATCATTTAAGAAGCAATGCTTCCTGAACAAGAAACAGAGGATATGACTCACCACATTTAATGTACAGCACCATTTTTGCCTTTTTTGTGCAGGCCTGCTCAGCAAACCACTTCCCCATTGCACAATGGATCAGGGGGTGGGACTGCTCCCAAAGTTAAAATCAGTCGGGGTTACCAGAAGTCATTCACCTACCTGTGGGTGAAAGACAGTTGAAAAGCATTCATTCGTGACACATCTTCAAATCTGGGCCTCTCTCTTTTGCCAAGAATGTCAGGATAAGAGTCTGTATCATTATATATGTGCAAAATAGAATACAAACTCTGAGCAGAACAAGGACAATTAGAGCTGATGAAAAGATAAAGTACAATTGAATCGAATGCAGTGATAGGATTATAGACAGCTCCTATCTATACAGAGTTTTTAAAAAGTTGTCTCATCTTAGCAGCAATTAAATTGCACTGCTGCATGTGGCTATTTACAACTAACTGCATTGGCATTTCATTATATTATGGTTACATTACAGATATAGCACAGCTGAATAGAACTTTTGCCACGGTCTTGTAGCACCTTGGTGGATCTTTTTATGCACTCAATAAATATTTACTGAGCTTCCACCACGCACCAGCACTGTGCTAGAAAGGGCTGATATAAAGGTAAATAATATAGACCTTGACCTTGCCCTCACTTTTTCTTTCTTTCTATTAAATAAACAAAGTTGACTGCATTTATCCTGGTCACCAAACTTACAGACTTGCTACGGGGAAGAAGACCATGTTTATAAAGCAGGTCAGATGTTTTGATAGGCACTCTGTAAGAACTCCATGTGGTTATTCTCTAGCACAGTATTAATGTATTAAAAATCAGTCATGAAATTGCATTTCTAAGACCCTTGTGCTTCTGACTTTAATTTTTCTTCATAGGCAAGTCCACTGAATCGCATTTGATTATTGGCTTTTAAAATTAAACTTGTTTATACTGTTTAAGAAAGAAATAGTGTTTTGATTACTCTTGGAATATAAATGTACCACTGAGGGTGATGGTTCATAGAGATGTTTTCCTTTAATATCCACGTCTTCCGCTCGATCTCACACAACATGAGAACTAGGGGGAACTTGGGTGTTAGCTAAGCACTGCAGGTCAAACATGCACCTCCTTCCCATCACCTTTGAACGTGCTTCCTTGCTGTAGACCTGAGGTTCTGAAAGACTTGTGTCTACCAAACAAAGTGTATTTATTAGGCAATATTTCACTTTCCTATTTTCATTTAAGATATATTACTGCCAATCAGAGTTTCAAATCAGTGTGAGGTAATTAGAGTTAGCACTAGGCAGCGTAGCGATTGATTCTAGAGTTGGATTGCCAGGTTTGCTTGAATCTTCCCTCCAATATAAGGTAAAGATAGTTTTGTTACCTTGAGCAAATTTCCTAACTCTCTGTGCCTTAGTTTCCTCATCTGTACACTGGTGATGCAAGAGTACAAACCTCACAGAGTTGTGAGAATCAAAGAAGATAATGTACTCCTACTGCCTTATCAGAGCCTAAACAAAGAAAAGGACCCCCTTTGTCATCCTGTAAAACCTTATATAGGATAAATGTACATTTCCATTAGGGTTTCTAAAGTATTAAAAATATTTTCACTTGAGAATATTCATTACTGCCCCTCCAGACCCCAGTGGGGTTCTAGGATCCCAGGCTGGGAGTCACTATTTGAGCAATGAGTTATGTCCATCCAGCTAGTTAGGGCCAGAACCAGAACTACAGCCTGGCCCTGCCGGGTCCTGGGACTGTGCCTTTACTGGGCTAATTAGAAGCCTGCGCGTAAAGGTCACGAGTGCACCCAGATCATGGGGTGTGAAACAGACATAGAATGGGGAAGTGCAAAGCCCTTACTGTACTGGATTCCATGCACAGCAAAGGCAACCAAGTAATGAAATTCCATTTCATTTGGAATAACAGAAGACCCTTGGCATCTGGGAGGAATATATCTCCAGAATTTGGAAATTCCCGGTTTGCGAAATATCACTGTAGCATATCATGTCCTCCAGAAAATCCATGAAAGAATAACTGGGAAATGGAAGTAACCCCTTCAGACCCTTAACAAGTCTGTACATGCTAGACTGAAGTAACTTCCTAGGCTTTCAAGATAAATTCTGCCTCAGAAGTACATGTGACACTATATTATGACTTCGTTACTGAAATAAAGCAAACCACGAATCTACTTGAATCTGTAAAAAATCAGTGACGATGTTGGAGGCCAATGACTGCTGCTGCCCAGTCACGGGCTGCCTGAGGGAGGAGTGGTGAGCAGTGGCCACACTGCAGGATGACGTCGGCAAAGCCTGCCGTGGTGCTCCTACACCGAGCTGCAGACCGTGGGCCCTCGGCTAGACCGACCTCCGCAGACCTCGGCTGATGGTTCCCAGGTCCTGCCTCAACCAAATGACCAATTACCGTATGTCACGGACCTTCCAGGAAGCCCCTGAGCAGTGGGAATTCGAGAATGATGAATCCAAGAATGCCAAGGGCCCATATATTGCTGGTAGGAC
This sequence comes from Cabassous unicinctus, assembly GCA_029593785.1. NCBI lineage: Eukaryota > Metazoa > Chordata > Mammalia > Cingulata > Chlamyphoridae > Cabassous > Cabassous unicinctus. The sequence goes on from JAQZBX010010735.1 coordinate 31,757, forward strand.
TGTAAATCGATACGCACGACGGGGAGGGCAATTTATAATTTTATTATTGTAATTTATAAAAATATCCATTTCCTTTGATCAGTAAATCCAAATCTATAAATATAGCTGAAGAGAATAATTAGAGATACATGGACAAAGATATTCACTGCTGTAAAGCAGCATTAATTTATAATTGCAAAAGAGAGGAGATGATCATCACTGCCATCAGTAGAAAACTGATTAAACTATTGTTATGTGTCTATAGTGGAAAACAATACAGCCATTACAAATGCTATTTTATAAAAAATTCAGTGATGTAGGAAATACTTATAATACTGACTCAAAAAATCAGGATACAAATCTATACATGCACAGTAGGGTCCCAATTGTAAGAAAAACTTTATGTCCTCAAATAGAAGGGAGAACAAAAGGAAATACAAACAATGGCATATTTGAGAGGTGGGATAAGAAGTGATTTTTATTTTATTTTTCTGTATACCATATGGTTTCTATACTCTATAATGCTTTTTTTGTGGGGAGGTGGCTTCAAACCATATTTATTGATGGAAATTTTCTCTCTGTATTTACGACACAATATCCCACTGTGGAAATTGAATTGTGGGGCTGCCTTTCCTCATGGAAATGAATTCCTCACTGTAGGTTGTGGGTCTGTCTCTTTGCCACAGGACTCTTGAAGCGCACACTGGTCGTGCAGGGCAGACCACACAGGCCAAATATTCAAGTTCACGGCTCCACTCCCAGGAATCTTGGGTGATGCAAGCTGGTCCTAGGCAACCAATATGGTCATACATGTCGAGAGGTTTGTGTACTAAGCAGGTTTTGAGGCCGCGAAAATGTCCAAATCAAGGCATCATCGAGGAGATGCTTTCTTCCCAAAGACCAGCAGCCAGTGATCCTGGGCTCCTCTGTCACATGTCAAGGCACATGGCAGCATCTGCTGGCCTCTCCCTTCATTTCCTCTCTTCCGGGTTTCATTGATTTCAGCTTCTTCTATGGCTTTCTCTCTGTGTGTCTGAATTTCATTCTTTTCACAATGCTTTTTAAATTAACTAGTTTTTAAAAAGTTATATATGCACATGCTTAAAAAATTAAGGGAATGGGAAAAAACCCCACATACCTAGATCTTCTTCCCAGAAACAACATTATTGACAGTTTCTTTTGTCTCCTTCCAGATAGTCTATGGGTGTAGGAGTTATGTGTGTGCACATGTGTGTGTGGAGAGAGGGACATGTATGTGTCTATTCACAGTCATTCCTTCACAAATGGAAAAATACTACAAACACTGTTTTATACTGTACTTTTTCACTTGGCAATATATCTTGCTAAGATATAGCTTGGAGATTGTTCCACATTAACAAATATACAGCTAACTAGTTTTTAATGACTGCATAGTATTTCCTGGTATAGATGAATCATAGTTTATTTAATCAGTCTTCTATTGATGGAGATTTAAGTTGTTTCCTATCTTTTGCTATTATAAACAATAGTGCAGTAAACAGCCTTGCAGGTATGTCTTTGTGCACAGGCATCATTGGGTCAAAGGATTATACAACAGAAAAAAATATACACTCAAACATTAAGTTTATTTAATGCTCGTAGCACAGGAGCTGGCAACACAGTTTTAAAGAAACCAATCTGAGGCAAATAATTCTAAATATCTTGTTCATTTTTGTTTATTATTATTCTTTTGTTTGTTTTATTTATTCTTATGTATCTCCCCACTAAATATAAACAACACAGTGGCAGGGACAAGTATCTCCAGTAATTGAAAGAGTGTCTGATTCACAGTAGGTCATTCAAGAAATGTGGATAGAATAAACAAACAAATGAAAGAAATTCCAAATGTAGTTTTTATTACTACCCATAATGTAGTAATAAAATGTTTCCCAGAATGATAGCACATTCTCACTTAGAGCTGCCTAGATGCTGAGTCTGAGGCAGGCCTTTGGGTGTGATTTACTGAAGGAGTGCTTGCAAAAGAAACCTGCCAGGACGGGAGGAAGCAGGATGGGGAAGGGCAAAAAGTGAAGCCTTGACCTGGCCCAAGGGGAGCTCTGGGAGCATAAATCACAGAGTTGGTCACACCTTCAGGTAAGGGACCAGATATCGGAACCTCTTATCCATCAGGTTTTAGCTGCAGGCTGAGGGCATTGGTAGCTTGGGGGAGTCAGCTCCTTGAGGACAATCTCTGGAGAAGGGAGCTGTCATGAGCTATTAGTGGCCAACACTTCCAGGAGCTGGGGGAGGGATGGGTGCCTGGCCTACAGGAAATCTGGGCGGGTACCAACAGTGTCCACTACATCAACCCAACCATTTCCTAGTTTTATTTGTGTTAAGAAAGGTAATTCAGAAATGTACTCATTGTTCTTCCTAGCTAGAGACTCTAAAAGTCCTCACTCCTTATCTAATAGCCATACATGTGCAGAAAGGGCCACGAAGTCATTGTTTCCCCCACCTAAGAAAAGTTGGCACAGTATTATCTTTTAATAAAATGTGCTTGCTTCTTTTAAAAGATATACTCAACACACAGCAAAATAAAGAGAATAAAATTAGCAGAAAGAAAAAGGGAGTTAAATTTAGCTTAAAACTTGGAAAAGAACTAAATAATACTTTCATTGTTCTCAAATACGTATTTTCCTGAGTTGGACTTTGCTTTTGGGTTATGATTGTTTTTTAGGGGTGTTTGTGTTTGAATTTCAATATATGTCAGTATTTTACAGGTCTTGTCCGAAGTTTCTGAAATATCCGCTTTTAGTTTCTAAACTCTCCCTTCTCTGAGGCCAGGCGGAGTAACTCCAAATTCATACCAGAGGTGATTCCATATTTAAAAGAGAGCTTCAGGCTCCACCAACCCAAACCTCTAAATGAACAGCTGCAGGAACTGAGCTCCAGAGACGCGAGAGGACGTAGCACGGCTTCACTGTCGTGCTGGAGGTAGAAGGCTGCTGCTTCTGAGCTCTCAGTGACCAGCTCCTGCCCCTCCCACCCCCGAGGGAACAGTCAGCCGGCTGACAAGGACTGGGAATGGTTTAGCTTGGATTGAAACGTCTTGTTTCTTTTTCATAGCCCAGATAGTTTTCTATTAACTCTGAGGGGGAAAAAAAAAAAGCCTTTTGAGAATTAAACGTTTCTGTATGTGCACTACAGTGAATTCGAGTGTGAAGTGGGACAAAGAGGGGAATGGGTTAGATTTGGACGCTGTGGGGGAAAGTTCCTTGACACCAGCATTTTGGATTATTCAGGAAATGCCTCTGAGGCTTGGCTTTCCTCTATGTTGTCCTTGGAAAGTCAGGAAGCTTGGGAAAGAGGCGGGGCTCGTGAGCATTATTTGTAACGCTCCAGGGGGACCAGAGTCACCCCCAGTGGATGGGATTAAGATCTCAAGTTCCCCTGGGAGTAGGGAGTTGTCTACACGGAAGGGTAATTACCGTCTTCAGACAGAATGGGGTTATGCTTAATTAACAGAGTTGGTTTCTTTCCTAAGGGGCCGGCACTTGCACAAGTTTTTAAAGGATGAGGAGGAAGAAACAGATATTTCTGAGTCTAGGAGGGAGGTCTGAAGCCTTTCTGGGGCTTACCATTTTAAAAAAGGCTGTGAGGCTAAATGAAAACAGAGGAGCTTCGCTCTGTTCTGCTGTTCACTTGCTTGAGGAAGGAGAAAGCAGCAGCTGGCATCCTGGTGAATGCTTTCCCTACCTACTCTGCTCCAATCCCCACAGCAAGGCCGTGAGGTAGGTATCAGAGTCCTTATTTTACAGAAAAGGCAGGTAGCTGGTCAATGCGGAGTCAAACCCTGGCTGTGCAGCTTAGGGCACCTACTTTCCTTCTGGAGGAGGAACAAGTTTCCTCCCTTAGCGTTTCTCTCTTCCCAGCCCTCAAAATCTTTGGGTACATCAAAGAAAGCATCCGCTAAAGCCAAAATGGGATTCCACTCCATTTATTTGGCAAAAGGTGCAAATCCAAGGTTCCGTTTTCCTGTCCCAGGAATGACAGGCTCCACCTTTCCCGGCCGCCGAGGCCACCCCCTCGGGAGTTTCTCACTCCCGCCATGCTCCCTAGCTCCTCTCTGAACCCCTTGGGTCATTTCCTTTGTCCCTTTCTCCGACTCCCCTTCCTCCTACTCCTTTTTTCTCTTTTAAAATTGAGGTAAAATTCACATAAAATCCACCACTTTAACCATTTTAAAGTGAACAATTCACTGACTTCCAGCACAGTCACAGTGTCACGTAACCACCATCACTATTTAATTCCAGGACATTTCATGACCCCGTAAAGAAACTGAAGCAGGCTAGATACGGAATCAATAGCTGCATGTGGAACCTGGCAAGAAGTCCACGTGGACATCGATCCCCCAAATGGCTGCTGGAAGACCCTCTCAGATTCTCCCATTCGGAGCAAGGTTTCCTCCAGAAGCCAGGAGAAGCCCCGGATATTCTCCAGGGACCTTATCATTGGGCCCTCCCAGGGGATTGATGGGTGGGGTAATCAATCAAAACAGCAAATAGTTGGACTCCTCCCCTGACATTAGCAAAGGGGTGGAATGGTTTAAAAAGCAGGCGCAAAGGCCTTTTGCTCTCTCTCGCCTTTGGACTCCTGTTCTGGCCTTCTTCGCCCCTGCCTGGGTCAACAGGCAAGTAAAACCTGGGCATTTATAATCTATAATGGGGAACTGCAGTCTATAAATCAGCCCTCTTTTTCACTCTTCAGCTCCTTCCTCTCTACCTGGGACCTATGACATTTATTTTCTCCCATTTCTCTTCTCACCATTCCTTAATAAATGACTGGCCTAGTTAACCTGACATGCTCTTGAAAGTAATTTTTGCTGCATAGTCAAGAACCTAGACAAAATCTGGTTACAAAACCCTGTACCGGTTAGCAGTCACTACCCGTTTCCCCTCCCCCAACCCCGGCAACAATTAATCTACTTTCAGTCTTTATAGCTTTGCCTGTTCTGGACACTGCATATAAATGGATTTTTATATCCATTTATATGTGGCACTTTCACTTAACATAATGTTTTCAAGGTCCATCCATGTTGTCGCCTGCATCAGAATTTCATCCATTTTTCGGGCTGACTACTATTCCATTGCAGGGATATACCACATTTTGTTAATTCATTCATCAACTGAGGAATATCTGGGTTGTTTCCACTTTTTAACTATTATAAATAATGCTGCTATAAACATTCATGTACAAGTATTTGTTTGAATGCCTGTTTTCAATTCTCTTGGGTATCTGCCTAGAAGCAAATTCCTGGGTCATATGGTAACTCTATGTTTAACTTTTTGAGGAACTGCCAACAGTTTTCCACAGTGATTGCACCATTTTTACATTCTCATCGTCAATGTGTAGGGCTCCAATTTCCCTGCATTGTTGCCAATGTTTGTTAATTTTCATTTTTATTTATTATAGCCATTCTAGTGGGTGTAAGATGGTATCTCATTCTTGTACTTACCCTTTTCTTAGACATTTATCCTTTTCTTTCATTATGGATTTTGGGGTCCATATCTTATTCCCTTTTCACATGTGACCTTTTTGGGGGCAGGAACCATGTCTGATTCTGCTCTAAATTTTTAGGGCCTGGTACCCAGTAGAGGCTCAATAAATGCTGGCTGCTGTGAATTCAGACTGACATGAGCAGGGCAGTGGCACAGTGAACACAGAGAGACAGCAGAGCCCTTGCTGGATTCAGCTGCTTGCAGCACCTGATTCTAGTGACACATCTCTATTTCACAGGGAAGAGGCAGGCAGATCCAAGACACAGGTGCAGGCCCAAGAGGCTTGCTGAGTCCCTCCACCATTCCTGGGCAGTAAAACCCTCTGCTCCTCCTTCCTCCATGCTGCCTGGAAACCAGCCAGCCCACAATCCTCTTTAAGTCCCAAGTGTGCAGCATTCTGTTCCCTTTCCTGGAGAGGGGTAAGTTTAATGCCTGAGACAAAACAACTTAATCACTTCCCATATTCTCTCTAAAGTCAATGCAATTCAATGAAACAGTATTTGCCACTTACCAATCCCCCCATTTAAAAAAACATATTATTTATTATTAAATTCCCTTGCTAGTCTTAAAATTACCCTGTGAGGTCATCTTATATCCCATTTTACATGTGGGGAAACTGAGGCTTGCCAAAGTTAAATAATGTGCTGAAGGTACACATCCTGGTAAGAGCAGGTACTCAAACCTGGGACCTCTGACTCCAAATCTCATGCTTTTCCTACATGGGGCCAAGGACTATATCTTATGCATTTTGTAACCTATGTGGGGCTTCATAAAGAATACTAGCTCTTACAGAATGGAATGAAAGTCCTTTCCTGTTGCTAGAAGGCAGCAGCACAAATCACATGAAGAGTCACTGTGAGAAGCAATTCAACTAGGAGGAGATTGGGGACCCGGGCTTGGCTGCATCCACTTATAACCGGTTGGGGCCAGTAAACCTTTCACCAATAATTCAAAGGGAAAAATTTCAAATTCCAAGAGGACCATAAATGTCATCTGCGAGTTTAAGTCTAGGAAAGGGTTTTTCATAAAATATTTGTACCTCGTGTTGAAATCCTTCCATTCCTTATATTTTGATTTATTCTTCCTCCTTTATTCATTCGTTTGGGATGCACTTATAGAATGTTTACCACGTGCCAAGCACAGTTCTTGGCATGTCATCTCATCCCATTCTCTGCCCTCATTAGGTCATTCATTCCTCTATTAACTCACTCATTATTTAACTGTGTGTAAGGCATGGAATTACACTTTTTCTAAAAAAAAATTTTTTATTTGAAATTTCTCTGGGATAATTTGGAAGAGAGGGAAATCTAGGGACAGTTTTCCCAACCAGCTCCAAGAACCTGCTCCATTGGGGTGTTGGGTCCAAATGCATAGAGCAATAAAGAGTCATGCCTTTTACTGGTTTTGTGCTCCAGGGAAATCACTTACCCCTTCGAGGCCTCAGTTTTGTCCTCTGAAATGGGGACCCCACTACTTACTGCATAGGGCTATGGAAGATCATTTTGAAATTCAAGTTTATGTGCCTAGCTCAGGGCCCAGTGTGGCAAAAGCTCTCAGCATAGGAGACTCTCAACAGGATGGTTATGTAAGTCCCCAAGCAGACCTCGACCTGCCCGGCACCACCAGGCAGGCAGCTCACAGAGGCATAGAGCACTGGGTAGCAAAAGCTCTCGCCTGGTCACCTCGGGGAGGCTGCAAGGCAGGGTTACATTAGGGCAAAAGACAGTCCAACTACAGCCTTTGTTTTTATCAGCCTGAGCAGCAACAAGAGTCTTAGGACACAAGGCAAAGACATTCCAACTCCCTGACGGAGACACTCACAGGAGGGGATTCTTGGAAACAGATGAGGGTGGGAGGGGGCCGGCTTGCTTCTTGCAGCTTTTGCTGCTTCCCTTGCATTTCTGTTTTCATAGGTGCCACTGTTTCCAAAGCTGCCTCTGGAGGAGAGCAGCGCTGCCTTTGATTTGGGGCCTTTGTGATTCTGAAGAACAGTTGGGGAAACAAGGGGCGGGTGGGGTGGAAGGAGTGTGACTGGGTCCCGTGCTCCTCCCTGGGTGGTGTGCTTCTGGGCTCGCAGGGGTCGCTGATAGGGGGGCCGTGGTGGGCTGGGTGGAGGAGAACCCTGATGGGGGAGGAATGGCTTTCACCGTGCAGAAAGGTGGGCAAACTCCCAGATGTCTAGGATTCCAGGACAGAATTTTCAGGAGAAGAGAGGCACCCTGCCCTTTGAATCTGTGCAGAGAAGAGTGGGTGCTAAGTTTGTCTGCTGAACGACTGCAAGAATCCTCATCCTGGAAAAGTCACAAGAAAGCAGTGGCTTCACTCACCACCAGAAAGAAATGCAGGTCCCCTCTGGGGTAGTCTCAGGCATAGAAAATGTGTCCATTCGGTTGTAAACTCACCCAACAAACATACGAAGTTCAACAAACACCCTGTCCCTAGATGAGCTAGCAATCCAACTCTCTCCTCTAAGGGATAGCCACTTGTAATTCTGAAATGGAAACGTGCCATCAAAGAAAACCTCCAATGCTGAGAACTTTGTTTTCCTCAAGTCCTGGCCCACAGAGCTTGAAGCCCTGGTGTTCTTCTCCAGAGGTCTGCGAGATCGGGGGTGGGGGGACCTGACCTTGAGGTTTAAGCCTTTTATCCATCCAAAGTGAGGCACAAAACCTCAGCTTTGCTAGTCTCTGTGTGATCCCAGGACAACTCCCTTGAGCCTCAGTTTCCCCATGTGCAAAATGGAAAAAGTAATAGCACCTAGCTCATAGGTTTCATGTAAGGATGGAACGAGTATTGAAGGGGGAAAAAAAGTGCTACATATGTCCTATTAACAACAGGGCAAAAAGACACTTCCAATTAGGGACCATTAATGCAAACTGCCCTTTACTCCATGACCTTGGGCAAGTTACACGAACTCTCTGAGCTTCAGTTTCTTCGTCCGCACCAGGAGAGTTCATAACGGTTGTCAGAATTAAACAAGAGAATGCACGTGCCGGGCACATAAATGGCACTCAATAAGTGGTTTTCTCCCTCGCCCCCTCCCTAGACCTCTTTCCCCCGTCGAGGGCTGGGTGACAAGAACTTTTTCCCAGTCGGCTCGCTGCTCTCTCAGCCCCATCCCGCGTGCCCCAGGAACTCGCAACACTCACTTGGAGCAGCTCCGGGCTGGCGAAACCAGAGGCCCCGCCCCTGCCTGCCGCGCACGCGCGCCTCGCCCGTCGCCGGGAGCGGCGCCTGCTAGTTACCTTTCACCTAGTTCGCCGCGGCTCGCCGCGCGGGGTAACTGTAGGTCAGACGCGGAGCCCCGCGCGCCTGCGCGCCGCTCGCTGCCGGCCGCTGAGGGCGCCCCGGCGGGGGCTGCGCGGTCCCGGCCTGGGCCAGAGCGTTTATTCATTGGTGGTTTCAGTTTCCCTCCGACATGAAGAGTGTGGGCTTTGCCTACGTGCCCTTACTTCGGGGGCTGGCACAGTCTCAGGCCGGGCAGGCGACCGAAGCCCCTCAGTGCCTGCCCAGCCCCCCGCCCCCCCTTGGCACTCTGCTCCGCCAGCTGCGTGTCATTTGCCCCCTGCTCCGCAGGCGGGCTGCCCATCCCCCACTGCCCCTCCCACCCCCTCCAGGCAGGTCGGAAGGGAGCGAGGTCAGCCACGTGGCGCAGAGTTAAATTTCCCCATTTCCCCCGAGGAGGGGCCCGTCCTAACGACCAGGTTTGAGGAGATGAGGAGCACGTTGTCGGTTTTTTCTCTTCCCAGATGGCTACGTCGAAGGCAGCCCGGGCTGCAGGGCGCCTCGGGGTTACTCTCGGGCACCGGGCGGGGCGAGCCGCGCGGCGCTGGGGGAGGGAAAGGCCTCCACGCCCTCGGAAACCACATTCGCAGAAACTCTTTAATCTTCTGGCGAGGTTCTCAGTTTCCAACCACATAAGCCTCAACGATGATTTTCAGGGGTCCTTGTTATCCCCGCTGCTCCAGGCGGAGCCTCCCTCTCCCGACGTCCCATCGACTTGGGGACAGGGATAAGAATATCCCTAGGATAAGAATAAGAACCAGACTTGCGTCCCCCTCTTTTCTTACCTCAGGTCCCTGCCGTCCAGCAATAACCTCAAACAAAGTAAGACAAACCGTGGGGTTCGTCTGGGTGATTCCCCAGGCTCCTTCCAGCAAGACAGGTCATGAAGCCTAAGATTTTCAATTGCGTAGTGACACATCTTTTCCATTTAGACAGGGACAGCAGGGAATGCTGTTAAGGAGAATTACCATCAGCGTTAGAAGTTTGTTCCACAATTGGACATTTTGAGGTTTTTGCATTATTTCAAGACATTAACTTTAAGTTTAAGTATGTAGGTCATTTCCCCCATGTGCTAATAATGGAATTGAGGGCAGACACCCCAAATAATATTTCCTTGACTCTGCCATTGCGCCAGACAGATTCATTCTTAATGAATAAAAGAAAGTCCATGACTAGCAACTATAGCGGTCCTTTGCATACTTTCATTTTAATATGAATAGATTTTTAAAACTCATAAGCCGATAAATGTATCATATGAGGAAAAAAATGCGAAGGCTGAATGTAGAGAAACAATTTAGAGCACTGTTAATCTGATAAAGCCTAATTCAGTCTGTACGTTTTAACAGAGATTAGTATAAAGCCCTGTGCTTGGTGCCGAAAAGAAATCTAACGTATTTTGTGAGGGGAAATGGAAATAAGGCACCTATAAATTCGGAGCTTCTTTATGTTACTACCTTATGTAACCCTCATGATAATGCTGTGAGTTAAAGTAAGTACAAAATTATGGTTTCCATTATATAGAGGAAAAAGCTGCTTCCAAGAGAGGTTGAGCGTTTTGCCCAAGGTCACACAGCTAATGAGTGATAGAAAGAATCCAGGGTTTTTAAGGTCAGACCCTCTGCTTTAGGATGGGGGTTTGGAGAAGTAGAGTGATCATATTTGTCTGGAGATGGGAGACAGTGTGGCCAGTTATAACTACTGTATTAGTTTCCTTGGCTGCTGGAGCAAATATGTAATGGGTTAGCTTAAACAACGAGACTTTATTACCTCACAGTTTTGAGGCTAAGGGAATGTTAAAATCAAGGCAATGTTTTCTTCCCAAAGACTAGTGTTCTGGGAAGAGCTGGCTGCCGCCTCTCCTTGGTCCTTGGCTTCTCTGTCACGTGGCAAAGCACATGGTGGCCTCTCCTGAACTCTGTTCTCTTCCAGGCTCTGCTGAATTTCAGCTTCTTGCTTCCGGTGACTTTGTCTCAGTCTCATTTTGCTTCTAAAGGCCTCCAGTGATAGGAATAAGAGCCATCCTGGGCCACGCCGTAACTGAAATAACCTCATGAAAAAGTCCTCCTTACAATGGGTTCACACCCAAAGGAATGGATTAAGTTTAAGAACATGTTTTTCTGGGGTGCATACAGTTCCCAAACACCACAACTGTTTAACAGCTAAAATTTTTTGAAGTTTATTCCGGGTACTGGATTAACACTTTGCATGCATTAATTCATTTAATTCTTCTAACAACCTTGTGAGATAAATATATTATCATCTCTTTTAGAATAGCTGAGGAAATTGGGGCCTAAAAAAGTAGTGAGTTGTCCAATTTCTCACAGGCAGTGGTGAAACCAGGACTCACCCTGGGACTGACTCCAGCACTCAAGGACCATTGTTTTGGGGGTTTCCACTGGCTGAAAATCCAGGATGAATCAGCCATGAAATGTGGGCACAAGGAGCCAAGGTTGCATGACTAGAAATGCAGGGTAAAGAATGAAGTGGAAGGTCCTGCTCTCCTGTCTGCTGGGCAGGTCCACCTGGAAGGTGATGCTGGGCACAGGTTTTATAAGGAGCACGACTGGGCTGGTTCAAGATGAAGGCTCTGGGAAGAGCTGCCTTTGACCATTCTGATTCCCAAGGCCAAGTGAGGCCGTGTGGAGTAGTGAGAACAACCAAGAATTTGGAGCCAGACCATCCTGGTCTTGACTCTTCTCGTCCCTTCCCAGCTAGATGACCACGGTTGAATTCCCCAGATGAGATCTGCAGAGCAGGAGGTGAGAGCGGCAGAGAACACTGAGGGCACCCAGGACACGAGAATCGTCCAAAGCACAGGGAAGCTGGAGCTTAGCACTGCCCTGCTCTGTTCCACCCCCAGCACCCGCCCACTCTCCAGGTCCCCCACATGACCTTATGTGGGCTTGGCCTGGGAGAGATGTCCAGGACCATGAGTTGCCTTGGAGGAAAAAACAGCTCTCGAAACCTAGGGGAGGGAAAAAGATGTGGTTCAAGCGACTGGGCTTCCGTCTACCATATAGGAGGTCCAGGGTTCGATTCCCGGGGCGTCCTGGTGAAAAGCAAGCTGGCCTGCACGGTGAGCTGGCCTAAGTGGAGAGCTGGCCCACGCAGAGTGCTGGTCTGCGCAGAGAGCTGGCGCAGCAAGATGACGCAACAAAAAGAGACCAGGAGAGACAATAAGAGATGCAGCAGACCAGGGAGCTGAGGTGGCACAAGAGATTGAGCGCCTCTTTCTCGCTCTGGAAGGTCCCGGGATCAGTTCCTGGTGCCACCTAAAGAGAAGACAAGCAGACACAGAACACACAGAGAGCAGACAG
>JAQZBX010010736.1:0-43840 GCA_029593785.1 Cabassous unicinctus
TTACAAGAGTTGAAGAGGATATGGAAAAATACGAACACTCATTCATTGCTGGTGGCAATATAAAATGGTGTAGCCGCTGTGGAAGACAGCTTGGCAGTTCCTCAAAAAGCTAAGTATAGAATTACCATATGACCTTGCAATCCCTCTATTTGGCATATACCCAAAAGAATTGAAAGCAGAGACTCAGATATTTGCACACTGATGTTCATATAGCATTATTCACAATTGCAAAAGATGGAAGTAACCCAAGTGCCCATCAATTGATGAATGGATAAACAAAAGTTGGTATATCCATGCAATAAAATATTTTTCAGCCTTAAAAAGGAATGAATTTCTGATTCATGGACAACATCGATGAACCTTGAAGGCATCATATTTAGTGAAATTAGCCAGACAAAAAAGGGCAATCTCAATGATTATCCTAATGAAATAATTAGGATAAGCAAACACATAGAGTTAGAATCTAGACTCTAGAATATAGATTACCAGGGCCTGGGTTGGGGGTAGGGAATGGGGAGTTAATGCTTAAATTGCATGGAATTTCTATTTAGGTTGATTGTAAAGTTTTGGTAAGTAATGGTGGTGATGTTAGCATAACATCATGAATGTAATGAACAGTATTAAATTATATATGTGAATGTGGTTAAAAGGGGAAATTTTAGGTTGTATATATGTTACTAGAACAAAACTAGGAAAAAAACATAGGACTGTATACCTAGTGAACCCTATTGTAAATGATAGACTATAGTTAATAGTACAGTTATAAACATTCTTTCATGAATTATAACAAATGCACCACACTAATGCAAGGTGTTCATAATAGTTTGATACATGAGAACTGTATTTTATATGTTTTATGTAGGATATTTCTGTAAGCCTATAACCTCTGTAACAAAATATATTTTTAAAATAAAAAATCCAGTGCCCTTGTAGGTATTCGCAAATAATAAAATGGAATCATCAATGAAAAGTTTATTAATGCAGCTCTAAGCAGGATAGTTGCTTCATTAGTACTGAAGATTTTTTAAAGTGATGAAAAGAAGTAATATGTTGTATCATTCTAAATTCTCCCAATGCCAGTTTTTAATAAGCATTTTCTTGTTAAATTTAAACTGGATATATTATAGTATAAGGAATATATCATGCTCAGATTCCATTTTAAGATGAAATCAAGTGCAGAACTCTTTAAAAATGCTTTGTAGTGAATATTTTCTATCTTTACCACAACTTGCACCTTGGAAGCTATACACATTTTAATTAATTAAGGTTCACAATGCCTCTGTGATGTTGCAAGGAATAACAAGGAGCCATTTTATCCACTCCTGAAATGTCACCTCTTGAGTTGAACACAACAGGTGTTTAGCAGCTGTAAGGGAATCCTGGACTGTCATTCTGGACAGCAACGCTAAGGAGAATAACATATCTGATTGAAATTGCAAAGGAAATTTGAGCAGACAGGATGCAATTACCTGAATTGGAGCCTAGCCAGCTCACTGGGGCTAATGGCAAGCAACAGGAGCTGGAGAGCTTGCCTTCTGCATATTTCACAGATTACTGGGGACGTTCAGTGCCCTGTGTGGACCGTAATCAAAGGCTGTGTGAGTCTGTGACCCTGAGCCTGCGTGATATCTCCCCTGAACATACTTCTTTCTAAGAAGATATGCTCATTCCATTAAAATTATTTGGTAACAGAGGCTTATGTGGACCCAAAACATGAACATGGACAGCTAAGATGAAGTAATTTAACATTAAACCCTGAAACCTATCATCCTAATACAGTTCAAGGCACAAATTCTTTAGCATCTGAAAAATGATAGGGAAAATGTCCCAAATAAGAACATAAAATATGTGTATTCTACACTGATAAATTTATTATGGCTGTTTTAAAAAGCCAGAATTACACAAGATAAGCAATTTCTGAGTTTGAACTCAAGAGGCACTGAGGCTCACATTTTCCTTTTAAATTGAAGTAAAGACTAAAGATAGATCCTTCCTGTATAATACTGGGCACACAATGTCAATTGTGTCTCTGTTTCTTTACCTGGAAAGCAAGAGTTTTCACAGTCCAAGAGTGTTACACACTAAGAACCAATCTAACTATTCTGCGAATATAAAGAACAATTGCTGGCTTTATTTACTCTTGAGTCAAGCAACTCCTTTTCTGAAAGCAGGTTTAGGCGAGGTCATTAACTAAATAACAAGTGAAAATACATTTCCCTAAAGGGAATAATCCAATCATAGAACCTCCATGCCAGCATCAAAGTGTGTGACTTGTGGATTTATACAACTTCCCTATTTAATTGGCTTAATGCTCTTTAATGAAAAGCCCCCTTCTAACTGCTTAGGGTGAATATAGATGATAAAACAGAAAAGGGGCTGAGATTAAAGGAACTTCCAATTTAATAAAGGCAAATCATATGCTGGAAGATTTACAGTAAAATAATCTTAAAACTTTCCTTCCTTCTCCCACATAAGATTCATAGTATCAGAAACATGATATTATATCTATTAACCCTTTACACATAGAGTCTAGATATACTTTAGCAGTTCCCTACTCAAAGTTTTGTCCCCATTCCTATACCATCAGCATCAAGTGAGAAATTCACAATCCCAGGTCTCAATCCAGACTTCTGGAATCAGAATCTGCATTTTAACCTACTCACATTTGGCATTCGTACATTAAAGTTTGGACCACTCTGTATATTAAATTTTTGAGGACTATTGTACCTTCATAACAGTTCTGACCTGGTTTAGCCCAGCATATGTCAGATTTGTTTGAATTCATTGTCTTCAAATTTCATCAAGGATCCAGACCTAAGTATAAAAGATCTCATTATCTCCCTCCCACTCTATTCACTTGAGATTTTCAATCACTTTGTAACTATGTTTTTCCAAGTAAATATTGAAACAATTTCTTTATCTTTGTTTCTTGAGATGTCAGAGTTATTCAAGGGAGAATTCAAACTAAAGGTAGTAGCTTTGCAAAACTAGGACTCAGTAAGTTAAAACCCTTTTGCTCTGTCTTCGATTTCTCAATGACAGCAATTATTTCTCTTATACTAAAGTATTTCCATGTTCCTGATACATCATCATGTTATGTAGATCTAGTGTGAGTTGTAATTTTACATAAACTTATCCTATTTGGCTTAATAATATCCAATTCTGCATAAACCTTTTCCATTTAGCTTCATAATATCCATTTATTGCTCAGTTTATAATATATTCTCTACTTGAGAGTAATAAAACTGCATTTTGTTAACAAAATGTCTGATTTAGTTTGTTATCAAGTCATATTAGTCTCATTATTCAAAATTAGTGAGGCTTTACCACATATGTCATGGTTGCAGACATTAGTCAGAGTGGTGTGAACACAACACTGAATCTGAGATTTGAATTTATTTAGAGACAAATTGTCTGAGGGTGTCCAAAGCATGTCTCCTTAAGCTCCAGGGGATCTGAGTGGTTCCCTCCAAAGTCTCAGAGTTGGGGAGTGCGGACTGGGTCTGCTTTGTACTCTTCTTCATGTTGGGCCTTTGCATCAACTTTCATTTGAAGAAAGATTCCACAGCTAAAAAGTTTGAAACATATATTCTTGTCAATTTTTTCATATGCCTCATTGTGGAGAGACAGTGAACAGTGCAAGATGTGCTTCCACAATTCTTAAGACTTCAGCGTTAAGACAATCCCCAGCATCAGCTCCCATCACCCAGCTCTGTGCTGCCACATCACAGCCACCCTAAGACAGAATTCTGAAAGGCCTTTGACTTACTCTTTGTTTGCCCTACCCTCTGAGCATCAGGAAACAGTACATGTCCAGCTTGAACCAGTTACTGCCTTCTACCAAGAGCTTTTCAAGAATAATTCCATCATGCCTCACGTCCCTGTCCTCTTCAGTACTCATTGTACCTAAGCCATTTATTGCCAGGACTCAGTCTTCATACTATGGTCTACAGGTACTAATTAGAGGATTTCCCACAGAACTTTCCAGTGTGCCCTCTGGACTCACAATCTTTTAGCTGCAAATTACTCTATATCCCTGCTCCATTCTATAATCATCTCCTTCACCTTCTTGCCTTAACAGAAATTTGGATGTCCCCTCACAAACAGTCTCCTTTTGAGAGAGCTTCATGGGAGTCATTGCTTTTCTTTTACCCCAAGGAATCTCAGAGCATGGAAATAACCACTGTGCTGGCTAAATTCATGTGTCAGCCTGGCCAGGTTATGGTGTCTGGTTGTTTGTTCAATCAAGCACTGGCCTGATTGTTACTGTGAGGATATTTCATGGATTAAAATAGTCAGTCAGTTGATTGTATCTATGGCTGATTACATCTACAATCAACAAAGTAGATTGCCTTCAGCAGTGAGAGACATCTCATCCAATCAGTGGAAGGCCTTAAAAGAAGAACTGATGATTTCAGCAGTCACAAAGAAGAGTTTCTATCTATCTCTATTTCAGCCAGCCACTTCTCCTGGAGAATTCATCAAAACCTTCATCCGAGTTATGAGCTTGCAGCCAGCCCTACAGAATTCAAATTTGCCAGTTCCCACAGTCATATGAGCCAGTTCCTGTAACAAATCTCATAATATTCACATTATATATACATATTATACATACATACTATATCTCCTGTTGGTTTTGTTTCCTTGGAGAACCCTGACTAATACGGATTTGGTAATGAAAGTGGTTCTTGAGAAACAGAATCTGAAGGATGAGATTTTTGATTTGGTTCCGTGGTTTTGGGAATTAGTTTTCAAATCTTATTAGATTCAAAAGCACAAATGACTCTATTTTCAATGATCAAAATGGTACTGATAGTCCATAGCATGAATTGATTATAGAGATACACAAATATCACCATTGGCTACTGCTGTCCAAAAGGTTATAAGAGGAAAGAATCTGGATTTCAGTGTATTTGATACCTTAACAGAGTTTTATGGAGTTAAAAATTATAATTTTGTGGACTAGTTCTTAAATATGCTGGATAGAGTTGTTAAAGAACAGGATTAGTTCAAGGCTTCAAATTCCCAGCTCAAGTGCCACATGAAGAACATGAAAGTTTCTATGTGTGCCCTGAAAAAAAACTTGTGTTTCCTGTAGCCATACACTTGAGATTTCTGCAAACCAGACCCAGAGCCTCATTGTCTGAGTGTCTGAGTTACAATTTAAATGGAATTCTTAACCTTGCAGGATGTTTGCTGTTGAAGTGAGGGCATTGAATGGAAAGGAATGGGATCCTGAAAATTGGAATGGGGACATATATGGGCTGATTATGATGATGGTAGGGACATAGAAATCCTAGATTCTGTTGAGTCTTCTTTGCCAGATAAACCTGTAATGGTCTGCTGGAAGAATCATCCACCTCACCTCCAGTCTGCCCTGAGGAATCAACCACCCATCCTCCACCTGAAGAGATTAACCCTACTGTACCTGATAAATCTGTAACTACTTGCCCTATGGAATTCAGACTTGTCAATCCCCACAGTCACACGAGACAATTCCTATAACAGTATCATAATATTTACATAATATGTACTCTATCTATCTATCTATCTATCTATCTACCTATCTATCTATCATCTAATATATCTGCCCTGTCAGTTCTGTTCCCCTGGTCAACACGGACTCATACATCCATTTATAAACTATCTCTTTCCTTCTCCTTCAAAACCACCATGTCTGTGAAATTAATGCCACCTCAGATCTTGCAAAATATTTTGTTGCAATCATCATCTATCTTCTTCATTTATTGATGTCTTCTTAATGCCCTGTTCAGTGTCTTCTTTTCTACCTTGATTCCTGAGATCATTCTCAATTATTTCAATGTCCCTTCAGTGGATTCTCTTTCAGTCCTTTGACCTATGTTCTTTCTTCCATTCCATTTCAGATACCTATTATATACCTCGTCTCCACCAATAACTGCAATGTACATGAAATTATCCCTTTTTGCTCCAGCATTTTCAATTTCCCCCTCCCCCCAATCATTCCCCACACAAATAAGCTTGTTCTAGCATCTCTCATTCTAGGTATTGAAGGTGGTGAAAAAAACCTCCCTTGATCCCACTTTCCTTCTAGCTGGACTTCCATTCTATGTTCCCATTCGAAACAAAATTTTTGTATGAGTTATATGTATTTGCTGTTTCAGTCTTCTCACCTCACAATCTGTCTTCCAGCCATGCCAATCAAACTTTAGAACCTATCACATAAAGCTGGGTCTTGTCATAGTTACCTATGATATCCATGTTGCCATGGCTATTGAACTTCTATTTTTACATCATTCAACCTTTCTGCAACATTCAACTCAATTTTCTTCTCCCCCCTTCTTGAAGCACTTTCTTCTCTTGGCTTCAGTGGATGCATGATTTTCTTCCTTCTGCACAGTCTGTGCAATGTCATGCTTGTTGCTGCTCCTCCATTTGACCTCTAAATGTTATAGGGCTTCACAGCTACTACCAGAGCTTTCTTATACTGTCTAATTATAAACTCATCCAAGTGAACTCATTAAATGCCATCTTTATTCCAACTTTTTGCAAATCTTAACATCTACCCCTGACTTCTTCTAGAACCCTAGACATATGTATCCTACTGACTACTTGGCATTAATACATTGAGGTCAATCGGACTTCTCAAACCCCCAATCTGCATCAGCCCAGATGTCCTCTCAGAATATGGCAACACCATCCCCTTAGATCAGTATTTCTCAAACTTTTTTTTATTACCACCTGCTCCCCCCTCAAAGAAACTCTTTTGACTTTTTATTTTCATATTTGGCTTCTTCCATGAAATTTTAATACAAGAGATATACCATATGTCAGCTTATGTACTGTATATTCATCTATGCTTTATACGTGAAAAGAGTTAGATTTTTTTCATACCCTCCAAAAACAAAGCAAAACAATTTTCCTAATAATGCATGTCTCCGAAGCTCAAACCATCAATCTACCTCTTAGCCTTGATTTCTCGTATTTTTACACCCTCTAAATTCAACCTACCTCTAATTGCTGCAGTATTTCCTTGCAGCCTCCTCCCCAAATCTGTCCATGTGTCCTCATCTCCATGATGACTAATCTAGGCTGAACCACCATTTTCTTTCAACTGGATACATGCAGTAGCAGCCTAGCTCCCTCATTCCACTCTTGTCCTCTAGAGAATCTTACAAAATCATAGGTCACATCATGCAACTCCCATGTTTAAAATCCTCCAGTGACATTCCTTGTATTTAGAATGAAGGCAAATTCTTACAAACTTGAAATGGAAAGTTTTGTAGGCTGACCAATCCCTACACAATCTGGTTTCTACCAACTCTCTGCCTCATTTTCTACCCTACCCACAAATCTAAGCCACACTGAACTTCTTTCTCTTTCTCTACTAGGCAAATTTCTGCCTTTCGAGCCTGAAGAGCCTTTTGTCAAAATCATTTTAAATATCACCTTCTCGGTACCCCTAACTTGACATTCTTCTGATCTAAAATAGCCACCCAAACACTCCATATAATATCATCCTGTTTTAAACTTTGGAATGATTGAACTTATTTTATTTTTGCCCTCACTTGTTATTTGTCTGCCTTTCCCCTCTAGAACATTAGCTTCATGTTGTTTTCTTTGTCTCATTTACCATTGATCCCTGTTGCCCAGAAGATTGGCCAGCACATAGCAGTTGTTCAATAAACATTGGTCAAAGAATAAAGGGCATTTTTCTATGGCAATATCACATCAAAGCCAAGATGTGTCAATACTTGACCTGCTTTCTCTCAGGTCCAATCAATCCATTGAACATTTTCTCTTGGTTGTCATACAGAGAATTTCTGCTTTTGATGATCAAGTTCAGGATTGAACTTATTTGGTTTTGTTGATTATCTTTTTTCTTGCTGTTGTAATTTTTCATTTTATTAATTTCTGTGTTTTTTTTTAATCACTCCACACAGTCCTTTGTTTTACTATGTTTGTTTGCATGTTTCCTGACTGTCTGTGTCTTTTTTGCTCTTTGATTCCTTTATTTCCTTGCACTGCTGTGTCTCCAGGAGGGTTGGCCCCAGGCTGCATTTCCCAGGCTTCTGGGTCAGCTGTCTCCTGGCTGGGCTCAGCCAGTGGAAGGCATTAAAGGGAGCCTGAAGGGCAGAGGAAGGAAGAAGCTTCTCCTTTCTCTCAGCCTTCATCAGTGCCTCTATCCCTGACTGCATCTCTTCCCTGATTCTAGCTGTTGTTTGAAAGGTCCATTACCCTTTCAGTTTTCACTGGGTAACTCCAGTTCTGGGTTTGATTAACACTTTCTCTCCTGCTTTCCTTGAAGCCTAGGAATGGTACTAGCTTTTTCTTAAGGTTAATACCTGGATTGTCCCATTGCTCCACATGGCCTTGCAGTTTTTCCATAAACTATATCACCAACTGCCTGTATAAATTAAAATAAAAACATACAGGCTTATTCTAAAAATGTGTAGTGACTTCTATTTTCTTGGCTGGACCTTATCTGATTCGCAAGGATAATGAGAAATTATAAACTCTTCATGTTTCCAGAAATGTCTTTAGTTTTTGGATACTGACAGAATTTCACATTATATTAATGAATCACTGTAAGTAAAACTTTACTTTAGTGAAGTTATATTAAAAAGAGTGCTGCAAATACAGAGATGATTCAACACTGATTACATCTTCAAGAAACCTTTTTCCAATCAAATTGTAGAGCAAAGGGGACCACCAACATAGGGAAAATGTTTTACTACTTTTCAAAATAAAAGGGGAAGAAAAGATTTCCTCAGAGAGCAAGTTAGTGCAGCAATTCTCATGGTGTGATATGCAGGATTCTGGGGGTCCCTGAAGCCCTTTCAGGTGGTCCACAGGTCAAGACAATTTTCAACATTATTATTTGCTTTATTCACTGTGTTGACGTTTGCACTCATGGTACAATAGCATTGTGGGTAAAACTGCTGGCACCTTGGCTTAAATCAAGGCAGCAGACCCAGACTGTATTGGTGGTCTATGTATTCATCAGTGCTCCGCAATTGCAGTAACAGAAAAGAAAAGAGAAGAAAGAAAACCAGTTTCATTTAAGAATATCCTTGATAAAGCAGGAAAATATTCAATTTATTTAATATCAAATCTTGAGGGGATGACTTTTAAATATTCTGTGTGGTGAAATGAAAAGTATGCATAAAACATACCTGCTGCATTTTTTAGTATAGTGGTTGCCTCCAGGAAAAACACTTGTGTAACTGTTTGAGTTGCAAGCTGAACTAGCCATTCTTTCCATGTAACACCATTTTCACTTGAAAGAATGGCTGTCAGAAAAAAACTAAAAATATTCAACTAGAGCATTTCACAGGCATTGTCTCAAAAATGCATGAAATGAATTTGTCACTTCAAGGAAAGCAATTGATAATATTTGTTGCTAATGATAAAAAATATTGTTACTTAAATGAATTAATATACTAATATTTTTAAATCCCCAGTTTTAATTTCTAGTATGTTAACCAATGATACATATAACCAACATTAAACAAAAATCTCTTTGGGTCTTCAATAAATTTTAAGAGTGTAAAGGGGTTTGGGCATTAACAAGTTTGAGAACTGCTGTTCTACATTAAGACACCAAAGAGACATAACAACTCAATGTAATATGTGAAACTCAGTTGGATCTTGGTTAAAAAATACCCAGCTATTAAAATTTGTGGCAATTAAGGAAAATTTAAATATGGACAGGGTATTAGACATTGATATTAGGGAATTGTTAGTTTTCTTAGGTATGATAATTGTATTATAGTTATGTAAGAGGGTGTTCTTTTTTAGACAATGCATGCTAAATTGTATGGGGTGAACTAGCATGGTGAATATAACTTACTTTGAAATGACTGAGAAAAAATATGTAATGGGTGATGATATATGGCTGTTCACTATATAGTAATATTCTTGAACTTAGCTTTATTTTTGAAATTTTTCATCGTAAAGTTTTTAAACCATGAAAAATAAAAGTGATGTATTCATCATGTAGTTTTTAATTCTATGTAAAATTATATTATTGAGATATTAAATAAAACCTTTAATTAAAATTAATAATTAAATGTCCCAGGTATATCTTACACTTCCCATTAAACATAAGAAAAGATGTAAAAAGGAAAAAAAATAACCAACCACCATTAGGTGCCCTGGAAATGTCAGCTTGTCACCGTGTCTGTGTTGCAATCTTTAGCTCAGGTTCTCAAAGGTTGTCAGTGATGTGGACTCCTTAGGGAAGGAATTAGCTCCTATATTTTTAAATATTTGGAGGTTCTAAGAGATGCAAAAGGCTTTCCTGGGAGGTGGTGAGTTCCCTGTCACTGAAGATGTCCAAGAATACATGGGGATACCTTAGACTAGAGCTTCTCAAACATTACCATGCATACAAGTCACTTAGGGACTGTCTTAAAATGCAGGTGGAACCCAAGATTCTGAATTTCTAGTAAGATCCTGAGAGATGTTGATGCTGCTTGTCCACAGACTAAACATGAGGAATTTCAAGTGATTAGCAAAGATTGAAATAAAGCAGATTTTCCCAGTTTTATTTAGTCATAAGAATCACCTGGTATCCTTATTAATATAGCTTCTTAGATTTTTTCCCTGGAGATTATGACTTAGATGATCTTGGGCAGCAGTCTAGACACTGTGTTTGTAGTTCTTATGATCAGGCAAATTTGGGAAACACTAAATAATCTTCATGATTTCTTTCAATGTTGACTTTCCACAACACTGCTTCTAAAGGGCTAGCCACTGAATAGGTATATATCAATGTCTATATTGATATTGATATTGATATTGAGGGACAGAGAGAGCGAGAGGAGAGAGACATGTTCAAGGCAACAAAGATGGTGGAAGTTGTCATGATTTGTGAGCCTGGTCACGTAGGCACTAGACACCATTCACCTCTCGTACTGTCTCTTCCTACATGTGTGAGGGCTCAGCACCTGCTCACCATTCGTATCTTCTGCCCTTTTCTCCTTGAATTTCTACTTTTACCTCCACTTTACATCTTCCCTCAGGACTTTGCTCTCTTACTTTTGCATCTTCTCCCGCCAGTTCTGCAAGTGTTGAGGGTTAGCCCTGATTCTCACCAGCATACAGTTCAGAGCTGCTCTTTCAGACATCTTTGCTCTTTATCAACACACACATTCATCTCAGTCTGGAGAGAAGACCATGTTGGGATGTAAGGAGACTCTAGTCATGTGTCTTCAGAACAGCTGTAAAAATGCATTCTCTTAACCATTCTCTATTTAGCACCAGTCTGGACTAGCTTTGGGTAAAGAACCATGTAGTGAGCTTAGTGGGGTGAGGGGTATTATCCTTCATGGATGGTTAATGATGCCTTTTGCTGGTTTTATTTTTTTGTGTGTCAATAATATTCATAAAAATTCCATGGTCATTTGTTTATTTAACAAATATGCATTGGGTGCTTGTCACAAACTGTGAGGGGAACCTGGAGATTCAGTGAGGAGCAAAAGTTGACATGGAGTTTTTGATTCAATGAAGGAGATCAACTTTAGTAAAACAATCAGAACAATGAATGTATAATTACAATTAGAGATCAGGGTTATGAAGGAAAGGAACACAGATATTAGACCACAGTAATATACATATGTGGTGGATATCCACAAAGATAGGGTCAGTGTTTTACTATAATGGATGCTGAAACAAATACCATAAAATGGGTTGACTTAACACCAGCTCTTATTTTTGAGGCTAGGAGGAGTCCAAAGTTGAAGCATCAGCAAGATGGTATTTTCTCCCTTAAGACTGGCATTCTGGGACTGGCTGCTGGAGATCTTGGGGGTCCCTTGGTTTTTCTGTCACATGGAGATGTCCTCTCCTTTCTCTTCCCTTTTGGCTTCTTGCTGCTTTCCGTGGCTTCTCTATTTCCATGTCCAATTTCCTTTGCTTGTAAGGACATCAACCATATTGGATTAAGGCCCACCCTCTTTCAGTTTGGGCACCTTAACTAATAACATCTCCAAAGGTCCTATTTACAAATGGGTTCACACCCACAGGACAGAGGTTGGATCCTGGACATTGTGGGGGAAATTATTCAATCCCCAACAGTCAGGTTAACCTCAATTTTTCCTCTTACCCCCTTTGGTGGAGTAAAAATGTTTATAGATGTCAAATGAACTAACATTTATTGAGTCCTTATTATATGCAAGTGGTTTCTTGTAAGTCTTGATAGCTTTAGCTCATGATATCATCACAGAAACCATATTAGCTCTGTAAAGTAGCTACTCTCATTAATCTTCAGTTTCTTTGTAAATTTAGGACAGTGTTTATGTAACCTGTCCACAGTCACCCAGCTAGTGAGTAGTGGGTGCTGAATTGAACTCAAGTCGACCTGCCCTCAGTGCTCAAGTATACAAAAACTGTTGTTTACTGTCTCAGGGAAACATGGTAGAGGAGATCCAGTGAGAGCCAGTGGGGCCACAACAGTTGTCTCATGTCATAATTAGACCCAGGATGGTGACACAGTGGCAGGATGTAAGGACAATTAGGAGACTGAACAAATAGACCCAAAGAGGATGTGTGATCAATGACAAATGGGAGGAAATTCCTAATAGCATGCACCAGGGCTCTGTCTTTGGGCCTGTCGAAAATATATTGTCGGTGGGCCTGAAGGTTTGGAAGGGAAGGGCTTATCAAACTTGTGGATGAAAATGCTGAGATGGGGAGCTAATACATTGATTGACAAAAATCAATATTCATAAACATCCCTGGCAACTGAAATAAAGGTCTGACTCTAAGCATATGAAATTTAATTCATTGAAAGTGAAGGCTTGCCTTTTGAGTTCACAGTATCAACTGCACTTACACAGAACCGGGAAGATGCAACTTAACATTTCCACTTGGGGGATTTTTTTGGATAGAAAACTCAAGATGCGACAACGCTATGAGGTGACATGTCAATGTGAGTTCTGTGCTTCACTGTGGGATGTGTAGAGTTAAGGGTGGGGGGAATTTTAATAAAGGAGGTAAGAGATAATATTGCTTTACCTGGACTGGCCAGCACATTTCTGGAAAGACAAATTGCACTTGGTTCTTGCCTCTCAGAGAGAGATTCTAAATCAAGTAATATAGAGGAGAAAAGCCAGGCTGGGAAAAAGGCTTAGAGATTGTTTCACATGAGGAACAGTTAAAGATTAATTAATAAATAAAAGTAGTTCCATTTAGAGCAGATAAGACTAGGGATAACTGTCTTTATGCATTTAGACCATTCTGGGATGTCATGTTCTGCATGACATTGAGATAGGTGGTGGTGGCAGGTGTTGGATGGCGGCACTGAGCACAGGAAGAGGAAGCTGCTGGAGAATAACTGTTATCATTCCCATTTTAAGATGAGAAAATAGAGGTCCAGAAAGTTTAAGTACCTTTAGCCTGGGTTAAGGGCTTGTTAGATAAATCAGGAGAGAGGGAGAACAGAGGAAGCAAAAGCTTTTAGGGGAGACCTCACAAAACCAAGTCAGAAGTCAATGAAAATAGGTACTCAGCAACGATAATAATTAGAGCTAATAATTTGTTGATTTTATTATATGCCAACCAGTCTTACATAGATGGTCTCATTAAATATTCTTAGACACCCTTTGTCCATTTTAAAGATGAGAAAACTGAGGCTGGGGGCGTGGAATTAAATAACTTGCTTTTACACGGCTGAAGTGGAACTCGGCCACGTCTAAGTTAGACTCCAGAGCTTGTGCTTCTAATTGTGTAGAGAGGTTGGGGTGGGCGGTCAAAGCACTGGGTGAGGAAACCAGGGGCATTTGCTCAGGGGGAAGAGGCTGAAAGTTCCTAGTGATGCGTCGGGCTGGAGAAACAAGTGGCCCGCATAGGGAGTGGTGGTGTGACTGAGGAATCATAAGGCAGTAGAATGATCAAGAGTGTGGCCATCCCTGGAAAGTGATGGCTATAACCAAGCCCAGCTAAAATCAACCTTCCTTGAGGTTGGGTCTTTAGCCACAACCTATCAAAATCTTTAGACAAATACCTCCAGGACATCCTAACATCCATGTCCTTTCATAGCAATGCTACTCTTCTTGAGTGGTGTTTTCACCTTCTTTTGCCTAGACAGGTTGTCTGCTCTCAGTTTTTAATGGGAAAAAAAAATCATTAAGGACTAACTGGACGCATACAAATTGCTTGGAGCAGCAGGACTATCATACCAATATTGTAATTTGTATTGATATAGTGCCTCCCTGCCCAAGCTTTACATATTTTATCTCTCATAGACTTTGCACTTTCGGCATGACATTATCTTTCTCCCCAGATGCTTGGAAAAGAAAGGTCACCATGCATTCTAATGTTGGACTTAGTTCTGGGGAAACTGAGGCTGACAGGGCATGATCTGATTCCTCAGTATCAAAGACCAAACCTCAAAGGAAAACCCTAGGCTAGACTCTGCTTCTCAGAGCTTTTGCTTGCCCCCACCTTCCTTCCTGGCTTGCTGCCTCCGCTATTTAAGGCAGAGGAATTATTTTGCTTTCAAAACTCTGCATCCAGAATATAATAAGCCCACTTCTGGAGCCGGGAAGGCTCTGTTGGTGAAAAAAAAATCCCAACTCTACCCTGTTGGGCTCTGGCAACCAGAGATCTCTCTTTCCTGCCAAGCAACGACTGCTTTGGGAGCTAATATCTTGCTCCTCGGGATCTTGCTGTGCACTGCTTTATTAAGAGGAATTTACTCTTCAATTTCCCATAGTGATTTCAATTCCCAAAGTTACTGCAGTGCCTTTCTTTATAGCAACAATTACACACCACTCCCTAAGGTTGTAAAGAATTTGGAAATGCATCTTTATGGGAACCTTTGGATGTCAGATGCCACAAGCTTGCAACATTAACTCTCTCATTGCAAGCTCGGGAATGAGACGCTTGGAGGTGGGGAGGAGAAAGAGCCCAACATGACTGAGGAGAGGGTCCTTACCGTGTCCTGCCCTGGTCTCAACCTGCAGAGAGTGCCTTAAGAGAGGGGGTCATGAGACGGTGGCAACCCTTGGTTTTCTCTCGCACAGAGCAGTTTCATGTTTGCATGGAGTCGAATTTCTTTCCTCCAGCCACTAATCACACAGTCCCATAACTCTCCTCACAAGAGTGGTTATTTTAAATGTGCAGAGCTTTCAAGGAAAGTTACTGCTGAGGCTCTTTTAATCTTCAGAGCCAGTTGGTAGGAGGGCCTGTACTGTGTTTATTTTATGATACTCCAACAATTTGTTCAGGGCTGTGACTCTAAGAATCATACAGTCTCCAAAGGAGACTTGGGGAAAATGCTGTAGACCATCAAATGTAACTCCCGCACTTTATAAAGATGGAAACTGAGGCTTGGAAAGGGTAATTAAGCTCACATGCTATCTCACGGCAGGCAAACTGGGAGCTTTTTCTTCTCCTTTATGGCCTGCAAATCCCACATTCACCACAGAGAGAGGAGGGATGCAGAGTCCTTCCCTCCCCGCCCCTCCCCGCCTTCCTTTACATTTCCTGTTCTTTTTGACACCTACTTTAACCCAGTTTGCATTTAAAACAAGCCAAATTTGGGGGATTTAAGAAAAAGTAAACCAAGAGTAAACAACTTCTTGTTCTTGAATTAATTTGTTCTAATTTAAGAGGAAAACAGTGAAATGTACAATCCCCACTTATGACAATAGTTGAGAAAAGGCCAAAGCTTTTTAAGGGTTCATCAGCAGAATCTCCAAAAACCATGAGATGGGAATGTTACCCAAAAGGTATAACCTTCTTCAGGCTTTTCCTAGTCAAGAAGCTGGCAGCCACCCTAATGATACAACTCAAAATTCTTGTAACTGTCTGTCGCAGTCTTTATTATCAACTCCTAGCCTCCATTTAGCTGTGAAATAGTGGTTTGTAAAAATATCTATTATTAGTTGGGTGCATTTCACTGTACTATTTTGTAAATGAAAGAATATAATACTTTATGTTTCTCTCCCTGATTATAATATCTAGAGAGGGGAAAATAAGTTGAGGAATGTATGACAGTGAACTATTTTTTTTGAAAAATGTCGCTTCTGGAATAGAAGATGACCTTGGGAACTTTTGAAATCTAGATCTTGATCACAAACCATGCTGACAATTTCACTAATTCATTTATTCAGCAAGTTGAGTTTGAGTAACTGCTGAGAATATAGTACATGCCTCAGTCTTTGCTTTCAGATGGAAATACACAGACTTAAATTTGAGACTAGTAGAGAAAACACAAATAGGACGCAACCATGACATAGGGACCTATGAAGATATTCAAGAAAAAAAAGTTTAGGAGAAAAGAGAAGAGAAATTAATATCTGCAGAGCACCCACTCTGTTTCAGGCACTGGGCTGGATGCTTTGTTATCACAGTATTTTCATTTCTTAAACTAATTTAAACTCCATATGACCTTCAAGGTGGAAAAGCCTTAGCTCGCTTTACAGATAAGGACATGGAGACAACAGAGAAGTTTCGTAACTTTCTCTTGGTCTCACCACTCATGAGTGGATCTGGAATTGGAACCCGCGTTTGTCTGATTTCAAAGCCCAACACTTTCATTATTGTGCACAAATTGCTAATTGGTGCAAGATTTATGTTTAACTGGGATCTAACCCAATCTCCAGAAAAATTAAAATTACTTTTCCTAAGGTCTACCAGAGCAGAGGTTAGTCTATAAGGGATGAGTTAAATCTAGTTCCAAATCAAGTATATACTGATTTTCTAGGGGCAACATAGTGGAGTGGTTGTCAGCCTGGACTTTGAAACCTTCCTTGTAATTCTGAATTCTATTTCAGTCCTTTACCAGTTGTATGCTGTAAGTGTGTTATTTCATTACTCTGAGCCTCAGTTTCCCCATTGTTTTGGTCAGAGTCCTGTCAGGTATTAGACTGAGTAATTTGAGGAAAGTTTAAGAAAGAGGTTTTTTTTTGTGCAAAGGTATGGTCAATTTTCTGGAAACCACAAAGGAAGACTTGGAATCCTCAGCAAGAAACAGTGCTAGGAGCTGTTATCCCCTTAATGTTGAAAAGGCTAGAGGAGAGAGAACATTGGAATCCATAGAAAGAGGGAGAGCTTTCTGCAGAGGCCTGCCTGGCAGAAGCAGCAGGCTTTGGTTAAAGACACGCAGCCATCCAAAGGGGACCCACAATGAGGATAAGTACCCCAAACTTACCCTCCTCCTTTCCTCTCATCTCCTGAATGGAGTCAGAACCCGGAGCACAGGGAGCCCACGTATACTTTCCACACAGGTGGCTCTCCCAAATCCTGCAGCAGAATGGAGACAAAAGGAAAGTGGTTCTAAATGGCAATGAAAATAGTCCCCACCTCTGAGATTTGCTGCAAGGATTGCAAGAGTTAATGTGTAAAGCACTGGCCACATGATAAACTTGTGTAAATCCAGAGTTGGAAGTGAAAAGACAACAATCTATTCTAGCACACTCATTTGACAAATAAGGACACAAAGGCTCAGAGAGAAGTGATTTGCCCCAAGTCATACAAATAGTGATGTGATAGAGTCAAGACTAAAACTCAGTTCTGTTTAGTTGCTAGAGACCTATGTCTGTAACTTGTCTACCTAAGTGACGGCACAGACTCAATCTCAAGGCCAAAATGGTGAACAAAATGGACTCTATGACCCGCTGAGCTCACATTTCATAGGACTTCTAGCACACCCCAAGACTTCTAGTATATGCCTTGTAAACAGTCTATTCTAGAGCAGGCCTCGCTGTCCTGGATTAGTTGGCTCTCTAGTTGGCCTGTATTTTTCTCTATTATGGATTTCTCTGTGTAAATGGGGCATCTACAACGTAAGTCTCAAAGAACAAATAGCAAAGAGCAGGGGACCCCAGTACAAGCCCAGCAGTTTTGAGAACAGATCTCATCTATTCCATACCTGAGCAGTAAGCAGAGCTAGGAAATTTAAAAAGCAGCACCATGAATGCTGTGCTGGGGCAGCAAAGAGCCCAGGTCCTTTCATGCTAACTGCAGCCATATCCTGGGAACAACCTTAACAGTTTGCCGCACACGGTCCCCGTGTTAGCATGCCACGTGCCGTCCTGGGAAACCTCAGGGAGCCTAGATGATTTAGAGTTTAGCCCAGGCATGAGCCATGTGCTCAGGCTCTCCCTGGATACTGAATTGAGTCCTTTTGGAGTTTAAATCATTGTCTTCTTAAGCAATGTTCTGCATTTGCCTTTGGGAATTCTGATATGCTTATGTTAATAAATCAAAAAATGGTCACAAGAATAGAAATGAAATTAAGAGGCAGCTTAAAAACAAAACAGGGAGCAGATGATATAACTGCTTATCATTCATAAAGCACTGAATTCCTGCAAGAGAAAGCTCAAAGCACCAAGCTATCCAGAGCGCAAGGACTGGCATAGCAGCCTCCAGAACACTGGGTGAGAAAGAGAGGCTCCAGACCCACTGCTGTCTGGAGGCCAGTGACAGAAAGAACTAGCCATGGCTACTCAAAAATCCCCTGAAATGTCGTTTAAACAGCATGAACTACTGTATTGTCCAGTAAATTCCTGGTGAATTAATGAGTGAAGAATGAGGGAAAGAGAAAGGTACCTCACAAGCTACAACATTTTGATGAGAATGATCTTGCGTATCATTCTTCTTAGATGTGTCTAAACCTGAATATAAGTAGGTTTCCTTGGCCAGCTCTGCTCTTTCCAAGTTCTCATCTAGAGGCAAGTCTGGTGTGCTGACTCATGGGCGCTGCACCAGGGAGAGATGTGTACTACCTGCCTTGACTAGCCGGCATGTGTTACTTGGCTACATTGCATACAGGAATTTAGGGACATGCCATAGGGTAGGCAAGCAATTAAAGAGTTTTATTGAGAAATGAGAGAAAGGGAAAGTACACACTCCAGACGTGAGTGCAGGCATGCTCCAAGCAAGAGACGCACACGGGGCCCTTTTTAAGGCTGGCTCTCTCCTTTGCCGTATTATGGAGGGACCTCAGCTATTTGCTGTCCTGATTGATTGCTTTTCTGCCTTCCCTTGGTTTATTCTATGGCCCAGTCAGGTTGCACCTGTTAGCTTTCAGGGAACAAATGGGGAGGGCTTTCTGTCTGCACATATCTAGGGCTTCTTTTGGGCCTGGGAGTTTCAAATGGGACCTCGTGTCCAGGTTGTTGGTGGAATTTTCAGCTGGCTGTAGGAGTCACAACAGCACCTTCCCTCAGGGGATTTGGGGTGCGGGGGTGTTCTCAGCTGTGATGTTTATAGCTTTGTTCTGGCCAGCTACCTTCCCTCCTTTCCTATACTAACCTGCCTCAATAGGACCAGTGAAATGCTAATCATCCTGGTTACGGGGGAAAAATCAAAGTCCCTGATGATCCCAGCCTTTCCGCTTTCCTGAATTAGATAGCTTTGTTACCGGATTTGGTCTAGGTTCTTGACTTATGCTGCAGAAATGAATTTCAGAGCACATCGGGTGAGTGAGGCCAGCAATTTATTAAGGTAGGGAGAGAAGAGAAATGGGAGAAAATGACAGATCATGGGTCCCCGGTAGAGGGTAAGGGGCTGAAAAGTGATAGAGAGGGCTGGTTTATAGACTACAATTTCCCATTATAGACTATAAATGCCCAGGTTTTACTTGCGTGCTGATCCACGCAGGGCAGACATGGTGAGAGCAGGGTGCAGAAGCCACGAGGGCCCCAAGCGCAGGAGTGGGGGGTGGCAGGAGGGTAACAGGGGTCAGGAACAGGAGCAGAAGGGGCGATTTGACCTTTGTGCCTGCTTTTTAAACTGTTAATTATTCCACCCCTTTGCAAATGGCATGGGAGGAGTCCCAGGTGTGTGCTGTTTTGATTGATTACTCCACCCATCAATCCCCCAGGTGGGGCCAATGATAATGTCCCGAGAGAATATGGGGAGAACTCTCTTGGGAATCTCATTCTGCGTGGTGGAACTCTCGCGAGGATCTTCCAACAGCCATCTTGGGGGCTATCAGTGTCCACGTAGACTTATTGCCAGATTCCAGATCCGTCCATCCCTATATGAAGCCTGCTTCAGCTTGGCTGTCTTTGTCTTCTATTTATTTTATTATATTTTTTATTTTCACCATCCTGTTGTGCCAGCTTAATCTTTGGGTTTTTGTGGTGAAAAATTAGGAGAAAAGACAGGTTTTGTTTTTAGGAAAGTGATGCAGTAAATGAGAGTGTGTAACCAGCCGTTTCCAGAAGCATTAATGGGATTATAATTCTCCTTCACAATATACGAGAAATGTAAGTTAGAAAATTGATACAATTTATGTTTGGTTTTGTTGCATGAACTGTATTCTTTTAAACATGGCACCAATATGGGACAGAATCACATGGGTCATAAATCTATAAGTTTAAGATAATATTGTATACAACACTATTTTAACCTACTGATAGAATATGACAGGAAAATAGGCTTTTCTGATATTTCAAAATCAATGCATAGCAGTTACTTCATATCAGTGAACATGACAAGGTCTGTCAGATATTCAAGTCTATACAAAAGCATTCAATGTTCTGTTGACATTGAACCACCTACAATTTATATAAAATTACCCCATTTTCAAGCAAGTCTAAGATATGAGCTAGTCTGGATAATAAAGTAATTTAGTTAATTTAAAGTAAATTACAGCAATTTTTAAAATAGGAAGTATGTAGGATCAAAAATCATAAAGCTTGAGTGGTAATCCCAGCTCTACCACTAACTTGCTATGTGAATTTGGGAACTTTAATCTACCTCTTTAGGCCTCAGCAAGTCAGCTCTACAATATGTAGAGTTATATTCATGGGATTCTGGGGATCAAACTTGACCCAAGTAAACCCATTGAGAAAAATCTCAAAGTTCTATACAAATGAAAAATCATTATTATATACATGGCATGATTGGAAACTTGATAAGTGATTCAGAAGATATAAAATGTATTTTTCATTAAATAGGCTCTAATTTTAAACTTCCTGTGATGATTCAGAAAGCTTGAAGGCAAAACTAGTCCCACACACTGTGGTGGGGCAATTTGGATCCTTGGAAGTACTTCAGTATTGTTTGACCAGCGGGGTGTTAAACATTTTAATTTGCATTTAAATTTCCTTGAGGCTTGCCCTACACTGATTTAGAGATCATTTCCCATTGCCTTATCCTGCTCTTCTGCACTCACTGGTCCAATCTTACTGGCCTCCAAAGACATTTGCTGTAGTAATCACTGTATACAATCTCAAGCCAGACATACTTTAGGCTCCTTATTTTTACCCTTAACTTTCAATGTTAACCATCGCTTAGGATTCCTGGTTAAGAACTCCAATTGGAAGTGGGATGGAGCAGCCTTTTCTGCATTAAATCTCTGATTAAAAGGTTTGTCTCTGCCACCACGAGATCAAGGGAGTAGCCAGCAGAAAGTTTTGGTACGTGGTGGAAGGTCATTCTGAGAACCAGGTATTAACTTTTTGAGACTTTGTTTTCTTACCTATAAAATGAGGCAACTTACTTGCACAGCTGTTTGAAAACACCATGAGATCACTCATGTTCCTCATTTAGCATGGTGTGGAGCGCATAGTAAAGCACCTGACACATGTTAGCTTATTATTTTCTGACTCTCCAGATTGAGTTGCTTTCCCCACTCTCAAAGAACTGGGTTCCTTCCCTTCATGGACCCGATAAGGGCTTGTAATTATGCCTCCTTATTGTGATTATTTGCTTACACTCTGTCTCACTGGATCATCACCTCTACAAGGTCTGCTTTTGCTTCATCTTGTTATCTCCAGCTTCCAGCACAGTGCCTGGCACATTATAGGTGCCCGTTGCATACCTTGTTAAGTAAATAAACAAATGATCTCCATGAAATTTGTGCAAATAATCACTCAGATGCAGGAAAAATCAGTGGAAAGCATTATTAAAGCATCAAGGAAGGAAAAATTCCCTACCCTCACGTGGCTCTGGACAGAACAGCTGGTTCTGATTGAAGAAGAGTTAAGGGAATTTATTTTACTGCTGTTTTGAAGAGCTTAACATGAAGAATTTCATTACATCACAATTTAGCTGTTTCAACAGAATGAGATATATGTTTATAAAGACAAGAGATAGTGGAAAGAGCAAC
Organism: Cabassous unicinctus; assembly: GCA_029593785.1. Classification (NCBI taxonomy): domain Eukaryota; kingdom Metazoa; phylum Chordata; class Mammalia; order Cingulata; family Chlamyphoridae; genus Cabassous; species Cabassous unicinctus. The sequence continues at coordinate 22,052 of JAQZBX010010736.1, forward strand.
TCTGAACCAATGCTGTTCAGAAGCAGGGGCAATTCTTGAAAAACAGGTAGAAGTAGATGCAAAACTTGGGGAGTGATGTTTTGATGGGGCGATGTAGAGTGAATGCCAATGTAGAGAGAGCAAAGGAGAGAAGAGCCGAAGATGTGACACTGGGCAGGTGCTGTGCCTTCAGAAACATGAGGAGGAAGCAGTGCCATGTGTGAATGGGTGTCCAGTGTATAAGTGACCAGGCTTTGGACCGAGATGGGAGCCAAATCTTGACTCTATACCTTCCACCATCTGTGTGCCCTTGATCAAGTCACTTAGCATTTATCAACTTTAGGTTGTAAAATCCACAAAATCTGGAAACAATATAAACTTAATAGAGTTGTACAAATAAAATTATATCACTTAACTTAGTTGCGAAGCCGCCGTAGGCCTAGCTCTACTAGTCACAGTATCTGACTCCTATGGTCTAGACCACGTACAAAACTAAACCTACTACAATGCTAAAACTTGCCACCAAAAGATAATCATAGTCGGTCTACTTAAGAATGTTTATTTTTGATTTTTGAAAAAGATGGGATATGGTTATTGTAATAGGAACTTTAACGTCCCTGGGATGAAACAACACATGAGGACAAAGCTAGAGATAGGGATCTCCAGCGGTATAGGTAACCCTATGGGGAAAAAAGGAGAAGCAGAATCATGGAATGTCAACATTGAAAACCATCTTGAAGATCATCTGGTTGGTGTTTCCCAAATTCAGCTGATCCCCAAAATCACCCACACAGACCCCAGATTTCTCTAGAGAACAACCGAGTCATAGTGCCCAGGGCAGGGGTCTAGGTATCATATATCCAAGAGTACCAGGTGATTCCTAGGACCAGATGAAACTGGTAAACACCACTTTAGTTCAATTTTTGCTAATTATGTGAATCTCTCCAATCTCTCCTATTCAAAGTGAGGACCTTGAACCAGGAGCAGCATCACCTGGCCAGTGTTAGACCTGCAGAACCTCAGACTGTACCCTAGACTCAGTGCATTCAAAATTGCAGTTGACAAGATCCCAGCTGATTCTTTTTTTTTTTTTTAATTTTATTTTATTTTTTAGGAGGTACTGGGATTGAACCCAGGACCTCATACATGGGAAGCAGGCACTCAACCACTGAGACTACATCCACTCCCCCCAGGTGATTCTTATGCACATTAAATTTTGAGAAGTCCAGGTCTAAGATGCCTCCATATTGCTATATGGATTATGGACACTTTGAGTGACAGGGAAAGTGCTACTTTCCAGGAAAGCTTGTTCCAGGGATAAGGGAAGTGCTGGGACCCTAACCTGCCCTCGGCAGAAACCCATAGCTTTAGGAAAATAAACTCCCCTGGGTCCCTTTTTCTCCCCTCCTCCCCACTTTTCTCCATGGAATCCACATCAGGAAGATAAGCACTGCCTGCCTGCCCCTTTGAGCTGAAATTTACAACTCTAAACAGATAATGACTCTTTTCCTCCCTAATGGCCCTCTGCTTTTAGGAAGATAAGCTAACCTTGCTCCTCTGCTTTTGTAACCCTGCCTGCCTGCTTGCTTAGGAATTTGCCCGCTTAGTGTTCCTATATAAACTTATGAAAATCGAGAAACAGGGCTCAGAATTTGGAGACTGAATTCTCCTCTGGGCCCGCGTGTAATAAAACTTCATTCATCTGTACTCTCAAGAGTGCCACTTGGGTTTCATTCCATTGGCTGCACCACCACCCCTTGGCACTTCTGTTTAAAATATAGGAGCCACTCACATCCCTAAGGAGTTGACCTCATTGAGGGTAGTTTAAAACACGGACTGTTATAGCTAACATTACCGGGTCACCTATTGAATGTTGGTACTAATTTATTTCTACAATACTAATCCTCAAACTCAAAAGGTGTATTGTGTTTCCATGTATTGTCTCTTAATATGTTTACTTTGAAATAGTAAGAATGTTCCTGAAACCTTCAATTATCAATCAAAAAGTTCTTATTTAACCTCTGAATAATATAATTTTACATACAATTACAACTGTGTTCACCATATAGCATTTTTATTCTATTAAAAGTTTTATTAGACTTAAAAAATATAGAAATATCATCAGATTAGTGCAATAATACAATCACTATTATATATTTTTCTCAAACAATTTAGTTTCAAACCTTATGACAATTCACAACTCTATTTGCATTTCCTAAAAGTAAAAATATTATCCTACACAACTACAATTATCTGACCTAAGACAATTAAAAATAGTTCTGTAATGTCATCATCTAATACCAGTCCATATTTAAATTTCCCAATTATCCTCAAAAGTTTTTTTTATACCTGAATGTTTTTAAATCAAGATCCAATTAAGTTTTGTGTATTATATTTGGTTGATATGACTGTTTATTGGTTTATTCTCTTAATCTAGAACAATCCAACTGCCTTTCTTTTGTTAATGATTTATTTAAGAGCCTTGGCCAGTGTCTTGTACACAGAGCAACAGTCTATTTTTTAAATATAATTTTATTAGAGAAGTTGTGAACTTACAAACCAATCATGCGCATGTATACTACATTGTTGTGGTACATTTGGTACAAATTGTGAGATAATATCAGACGATTACCACTAACAATGGTCTATATTTTTTCCATACACCCCTATTATTAATACAGTACATCTCTGGCACTGATGCAAGAATATTACAGCAATGCTATTAACTGTAGTCTATAGGTTACATTAATTGTATTTTTCCCATTCTCTACATTCTTACCACCTTTCAATAGTGATGTACATTTGTTCTGGTTCATAGAAAGACATTTTTTAATTTGTACTATTAACCACAATTCTCATCCACCTCTGGGTTCACTATGTTATTCAGTCCCTAGATTATTCTCTAGCTTTCTTTCAATTCACATTTATATCCCTAGACTAGCCTTTTCATTCACAATCCTATTTATAAACCAGCTGTGTTAGAGCTACACAGTATAATATGTTATCATCAACTCTATGCATTTCCACACTTTTACAATCAAGTTAATTAAAAATACTACATACATTAAGGATCCATACCCCTTCTCAGCTCTCCTCTTATCTCCAAATAAACTATACTCTTAAGTTTTAACTCCATAAATTTATTCTTCATATTTAGTTCATAATGGTGAGACCATGCAGTATTTGTCCTTTTGTGTCTTGCTTACTTTGCTCATAACATGTCCTCAAGATTCATCCATGTTATCAAATGTGTCCCAATTTCATTTCTCCTTACAGCAGCATAGTATTCTATCGTATGTATATACCACAATTTCTTTATCCATTCAACAGTTGATGGACATTTGGGTTGTTTCCATCTTTTTGCAATTTTGAATAATGCCATTATGAACATTGGTGTGCAAATGCCTGTTCACATCACAGTTTTCAGTTCTTCTGGATATATTTCTAGTAGAGGAATTGCTGGATCATATGGTAGTTCCATATTTAGCTTCCTGAGGAACCCCCAAACTGTCTTCCACAGAGGCTGCAGCATTTTACATTCCTACCAACAGTGAAGGAGTGTTCCTATTCTTCCATATCCTCTCCAGCACTTACTGTTGTCTGCTTTTTTAAATAATGGCCATTCTATGCAGTGTGAGATGATATCTCATTGTCGTTTTGATATGCGTTTCCCTAATAGCTAGTGATATTGAACATTTTTTATGTGCTTTTGGCCATTTGTATTTCCTCTTTGGAGAAACGTCTATTTAAATCTTTTGCCCATTTTTAATTGGATTGTTTGCTCTTTTATTGGTGAGTTGTATGATCTCTTTATATAGGGTGGAAATCAAACCCTTATCAGATAAATGATTTCCAAATATTTTCTCCCATTGATTAGGCTGCCTTTTCACCTTCTTGATGAAGTCCTTTGAATCACAAGAGTGTTTAAGTTTGAGGAGGTCCCATTTACCCATGTTTTCTTTTGTTGCTTGTGTTTTTGGTGTAAGGTTTAAGTATCCATCCCCCTACCACCAGGTCTTGAAGATGTTTCCCTACATTTTCTTCTAGGCACTTTATGGTTCTAGGTCTTATACTTTTGTCTTTGATCCATTTTGAGTTAATTTTTTTTGTGTAAGGTGTGAGATAGGGGTCATCTTTCTTTCTTTTGCATATGGCTATCCAATTATCCCAGAACCATATGTTGAATAGACTTTTCTGCCCTAGATGGGTTTGACAGGCTTGTCAAAGATCGCTTGACCATAGATGTGAGCATCTGTTTCTGAACCATCAGTTCGGTTCCATTGGTCTATGTGTCTATATTTACGTGAGTACCATTCTGTTATTGGCTACTGTAGCTAAGTTATATGGTTTAAAGTCTGGAAGTGAGAGTCCTCCAACTTCCTTCTTCCTTTTTAAGATGTTTCTGGCTATTTGGTACCCCTTACCCTTCCAAATAAATTTGAAAATTGTGTTTTTCATTTCTTTTAAAAATGTTCATGGAATTTTTATAGGGATTGCATGGAATCTATATATCAATTTGGGTAGAATTGACATCTTAATGATATTTAGTCTTCCAATCCATAAGCATGGAATGTTCTTCCATTTATTTAGATATTTTTAAAACTTCTTTTAGCATTGCATTGTAGTTTTCTGAATACAAGTGCTTTATGTCCTTGGTTAGGTGTATTCCTAAGTATTTGATTCTTTTAGTCGTTACTGTAAGTGGAATTTTTTTCCTTATTCCTCCTTAGATTGCTCATTACTTGTGGACAAAAACACTACTGATTTTTGCATATTAATCTTGTATCATGCCACTTTGCTGAAATCGTTTATTAGCTCTAGCAACTTTGTTTTATATTTTGGGGGGGGCACTTTCTCAGTATAGGATCATATTATCTGCACATTGCAAAGGTTTTACTTCTTACTTTGCATTTTGGATGCCTTTGATTTCCTTTTCTTGCCTGATTGCTCCAGCTAGAACCTCTAGCACTATTTTGAACAACAGTGGTGACAGTGGGCATCCTTGTCTTTCTCTCGACCTCAGTGGAAAGCTTTCCCTTCTTCATCATTGAGTACAAAGTTAGCTGTGGGTTTTCCATATACAGCCTTTATCATGTTGAGAAATTTTCCTTCAATTCCTATCTTTTGTAGTATTATTATCAAGAAAGGATGCTGTATTTTGTCAAATGCCTTTTCTGCGTCTATCGATAGGATCATGTGATTTTTCTTCTTTGATTTATTAATGTGGTGTATTATGCTGATTGGTGTTCTTATGTTGAATTACCCTTGCATACCTGGTATAAAATCCACAGGATCATGATGAATAATTCTTTTAATGAGTTGTTGGATTTGGTTAGCAAGTATTTTGTTGAGGATTTTTGTGTCCATATTCATTAGGTAATTGGGTCTGTAATTTTCTTTTTTTCATAATATCTTTATCTGGCTTTGGTATTAGGGTGATATTGGCTTCATAGAATGAATTTGGCAGCATTCTTTCTTGTTCAAAATTTTTCAAAGATTTTGAGTAAGATTGGTATTACATGTTCTTTGAATGCTTGGTAGAACTCACCTGTGAAACCATCTGGTCCGGGGCTTTTCATATTGGGGAATTGTTAATGACTCTTTCAATCTCTGATAATTGTTTTGTTGAAGTTTTTATTCTCTAGGGTCAGTGTAGGTTGTTCATATGTTCCTAGGAATTTTTCCATTTCGTCTACATTGTCTAATGTTTTGGCTTGCAGTTGTTCATAGTATCCTCTTCTGATCTCTTTTTTTTTCCTGTGGGGTCAGTAGTAATATCCCTGTTTTCATTTTTTATTTTATTTATTTGCATCTTTTCTGTTTGTTTCTTTGTCAGTCTACCTGAGGGTTTGTTGATTTTGTTAATCTTTTTGAAGGAACAACTTTTGGTTTTGTTAATTTTCTTTACTGTTTTTTTTTTTTTTTGTTCTTAATTTCATTTATTTCTGCTCTGATCTTTGTTATTTTATTCCTTCTGCTTGCCTTGGGAATAGTTTGCTGTTCTTTTTCTAGTTCCTCCAGCTTTGTTTTTAGGTCATTGATTTTAGCTCATTCTTTTGTAATGTAAGCATTGAGGGCTATAAATTTTCCTCTCATCACTGCCTTTGCTGCATTCCATAGGTTCTGATATGTTCTGTTCTTGTTTTCATTATTCTCGAGATATTTATTGATTTCTCACGCATCTTTTTTCTTTGACCCACTGATTATTTACGTGTGTGTTATTTATTCTCCATCTATTTATGAATTTTCCCTTTTCTGTCTGTAGTTTATTTCCAGCTTTATTCCATTATGATCAGAGAAACTGCTTTGTATAATCTCAATCTTGTTGAATTTATTGAGATCTGTTTTGTGACACAATACATGGTTTATCCTGGGGAAAGATCCATGAGCACTTGAGAAAAATGTATATCCTGCTGTTTGGGGCGCAATGTTCTGTATATGTCTATTAGGACTAGTCCATTTATCGTATTGTTCAAGCTCTATGTTTCTTTATTGATCCTCTGCCCAGATGTTCTGTCCAATGCTGAGAGTGATGTATTGAAGTCTCCAACTATTAATTAGAGACATCTATTTCTCCCTTCAGATTTGCCAATGTTGGCCTCATATATCTTGGGGCATCCTGGTTAGGTGCATATACATTTATGTTTGTTATTTCTTCCTGGTGAATCATCCCTTTATTAATATGTAATGTCCTTCCTTGTCTCTAATAACACTTTTGTTTTTAAAGTCTATTTCATCCAATATAAGTATAGCTACTACAGTTTTTCTTTGGTTACTGCATGTGTGGAATATCTTTTTCCAGCCTTTCACTTTCAATCTATTGGTATCCTTGAGTCTAAAATGAGTCAATTGTAGACAGCGTATAAATAGCTCATATTTTTTTATCCATTCCACCATTCTGTGTCTTTTGCCTGGGGAGTTTAATTCAATAATATTCAATATTCTTACTGTAAAGGCAGTTCTTAACTCACCTATTTTGACCTCTGTGTTTTATCTGACATACATTTCCACCATTTTTTTTGACACTTTTAATTACTTTTACTGATATAATCTTCATTTCGAGACTCTCTTTCAAGCCTCTCTCTCCTGTCTTGTCTTTTCAGGCTGTTGCAATCCCTTTAGTATTTCCTACAAAGCTTGTCTCTTAGTTACAAACTCTCTTAACTTCTATTTATCTGTGAATATTCTAAACTCACCCTCTTTTTTGAAAGACAGTCTTGCCAGATATAAGATTCTTGGCTGTTTTCCTCTTGCAGTATTAAATATATCATACCACTTCCTTCTTGCCTATATAGTTTCTGATGAGAAATCAGCACTTAATCTTATTGGGTGTACATTGTATGTGATGAGCTGCTTTCTCTTGCTGCTCTCAGAATTCTCTTTGTCTTTGGCATTTGACATTCTGATCAGTATGTGTCTCGAAGTAGGTCTATTCATATTTATTCGGATGGCAGTACGTTGTCCTTGGACATGGATATCTTTGTCCTTCAATATGGTTGGGAAATTTTTTTTACCATTATTTCTTCAAATATTCCTTCTGACCCTTTTCCCTTCCTATCTTCTGGGACCCCCATGACACATAAGTTAACATGTCTCTTGCCATTATTTAGTTTCCTGAGACCCTGTTGATTTTTTTCCATTCTTTTCTTTATCTTTTCTTTTGTACACTTTCAGAGGCCATGTCTTCAAGTTCACTGATCCTTTCTTCTGCTTCCTCAAATCTGCTTGTATATGCCTCCAGTGCATTTTAAATTTCATTTATTGTGACTTTCATTCCCATAAGAGCTGCTATTTTTCTATATCTGCTTTCAAATTCTTCTTTGTGCTCACCCAGTGTCTTCTTAATATCCTTAATCTCTTTAGCCACCTCACTGAATAAATTGAGATTTGTTTGAATATCTATGATTAGTTGTCTCATCTCTTTATGTCATCTGGAGGCTTATCTTGTTCCTTTAAGTGGGCCATATCTTCCTGTTTCTTGGTGTATTAGTCAGCCAAAGTGGTTCTCATGCAAAATACCATAAATTTGTTGGTTTTTATAAAGGGTATTTATTTGAGGTAGAAGCTTACAGTCACAAGGCCCTAAAGAGTCCAACTCAAGGTACCATAAGGGGTACTTTCTCACCCAGAGTCTGTTACCATGTGTTGACAAAAGATGGCAGGCAATGTCTGCAAGGGTTCCCAAGGGGGCAGGGACACTCAATATCCTACTGACATGGCCCAATCAAAACCTTAATCATTATTTAAGTAAAAGCGAAACCTCTGAATCCAATATAATCTAATATGCCTAGAGAAACAAACCAGTTTACCAACATAATCCAATATCTATTTTTGGAATTCATAAACAATATCAAAGTGGTACACTTGCTATGGTTTGTAATTTTTTGTTGGTGTCTTGGCATCTGGGTTACTAGATGTATTTATTCTGGGTGCAGTTTCTCTCTTTAGTGTAGGACTTTCTTGCCCTTTCTCCCTTGCTGGTTGCATAGTAGAAGCCAAGGATGTTGTTGGTACTGTAAGCTACTGGGTGCCTAAGCTGCCTGTGTTGCTCCAGGAACCTATAAAGCTTTTCCCACTTTTCTCTTCTGCCAGTGATATGGACAGAGTCACAGCCGTGTGTAGTAATCCATGCTCAGCAGGCCAAGACTGTCTGTTTTTGCCCAGAAAGACTAAAGTATCTTCACATCCCTTCCTCTGCTGCCTGGGTAGGGATGGAGCTGCAGGTGTGGGCAGCAAACTAAGCTGTGTGGGTCAAAACTGACTGTAGTTGGCCAGATAGACTAACATAGCTCCAGATCCCATCTTCCCTTGCTAGGGGTGGGAATGGACCCTCTGGAGTTCCCAAAAATCTAATCAGTGTGGGCCAAAAGTGCCTGCAGTTGCCTAGAGAGGCTGAGGTAACACAGCTCCCCTTCTATCCTATTGGGAGGCAGGGATGGAGCTACAGGTGTCTGAGTATCTAATCTGTGCAGTCTGAAAGCACCTGCATTTGCCCAGAGAGGCTGAAGAAACACCAGCCACCTCTCCTACCCTATGCAGGGGGGCACAGGGATGGAATCAAAGGTGCTCAATAAACCAGTCACTGAGTTAGAGTGTACTTGCAGTTGTCCAGAGAGGCCAAGGAAACACAGCTCCCCTCTTATCCTATTGGGGGGTGGGGATGGAGCACTAGGTGTCCAACTACCCAGTCTGTGCTGGCTGAAAGCACCTGCAGTTGACTGGAGAGGCTGGTGTAGGTTCCCCCAATTTCCTTCCTGCCAGAAGTGGGGCTGGGTCCTAGTTTTGGGCTTGGGTTTCAATCCGATCTGGGTGGAATGAGGCCAGGCCCTACTGTCACTGTGATTTTCAGTCAGCCCTGCTTTCCCTCAAACCAGGATCAGAGTTAAAATGGTGGCCCCCAGCCTCTTTCTAACTTGGACAGGTTCAATCTTTTGTTGTTCTTAAGATTTTACTTTAGCCAGTTGCATTTACTAATCAGTAACTGAAGTCAGTGCCCAACCATCTCTTCCTCCCCTGTTTTTTGGAAATGGAGTTTTCAACTCCAGCCATGGAATAGCTCTCAAGGCAGCTTGTGCTGCCAGGGGAGATAGGCACCAGCCTCCACAGTGCAGAGTGCTCTACTCGTGAATTTTCACTGCAATTGGGCAGTCTCCTCCTTCCAGTCTTTCTAGGATGTTGCAGGATGCTCTTCTGGTCTCCTGGGCCCCCCAAATAGGTGCTTTAGATGGCTTGGATGATTACTAACTGCCCTGTAGAATGAGCTGACTCTTGGAGCTCCTTACTCTGCCGCCGTCTTTCCCATCCCCCTCCCCACAGTCTATTTTTGCCTGATCTTCATTGTATTGTTTAACATATTACTGTTCTTCCTATATAAACACAAAGTTAGATCTAAGGACCTGCTTGGATTTAGCATAAATAATTTTGGTAAAAATACCTTATAGATGTTCTATATGTCATATGGTATCATAGAAGAGGCACATAATGTCAGTGTGTTCCATTGTTAGTGCTGCCTGATTTGATCACGTAGTGTGGCAATCTCTCTATTAAGATATGTTGTTTATTTGTAAATAGCAAAAAATCTGCTGTGGTGGATGCACTTAAAGTAGCTCCCAATGAGTTCCATACCTTTATATAATTCCCTCCTACAGAGTAGGGCAGAACCTGTATTTTGCTTCTAACCAATAGATTATGGTAAAGGATATTACTCCCTTGATTAGGTTATAGTATATGTCAAAGGTGAAGGGATTTTTCAGATTAAGGCCTCAAATCAGTTGATTTGGAGTTAATCATGAGTGGTTATTCGGGGGGTGGGGGGGGCGGTGTTCTGACTTAATTAGGTGAAATCTTCCCTTAAAGGAGGGGCAGGATCTTTCTCTGGAAAGAGAAAAAGAGACAGAGATGGGCTCCCTTTGATGGGTTTTGAAGAAGTAAGTTGCTATGTTGGAAGAGGGTCGATGAGAAGGTCACTGGCAAAGAACTGCAGGGAGATTCTAGCCGCTGAGAGTGGGCCCATGGTGACCAGCCAGCCAGCACACAGGGACCTCAAGGAATTGACCTCTGCCAGCAGCCCCATTAACTGGGAAGAGGACCATGAGCTCCAGAAAGGAACACAACAGCTGGCACCTTGACTATGTCTGTGTGATGCCCTGTGCAGAGGAAACAGCAAGCCTCACCTGGACTCCACCCCCAGAAACTGTGACATAATAAATGCATATGGTTTTAAGTCACTACATTTGTGGTAATTTGTTATCTAGCAATAGAAACAAATACATCAATGGAGTGATAATTTGACACAGCACAAATATCCTTTTTCCCAAGAAGAATGATCTTTCCTAAGAAGAATGATCTTATCATCTTATTCCTTTCACGTGATTGTAGATTATTCTACATTCTTAATTACCAATTTTCAGAATATAGAATTGGTATAATAGTCACCACCAATGGCAGTAAATGAATTTTTCCCCTCATCTTTATTATTAGGGACTTGTGGGTTTTTATTTATTAACTATATTGCAACATATTGTAGTCATTCTTTTAGTCCCACATAGCTTTTGAAACATCATATATCACTTAATGTGTTTATTTTAGGAAATGGAAATTTGTTCATTTAAGTTGCAAATGAAGTCACAAGCCTTGTGCTAATTGTCCCTTCATGGAAGAGATAATGTAGGTTTTCTGTTATTTAGAAAATACAAGCATCTTGGCATCATTTGACCTTGCAGGCCTACTCCAAATGCAGGCACACTTCTAGCGGGATTGGTTCTGAATCTGGTCTTTCTGCAGTCGTTAATGCCATTTTTAGTGTTAGTTTTCGAGAACCTTGTGAGTAATTGCTCAGATCATCTGGAACAAATCTGTTGTTGTGGATTTTTTCAAACAAATGTTTCTTGTAGCAAAAATACACCAACCAGTTTCACAAAAGGCTATTAGTTCACTTTAAAACAAACTATAGGAAGGTAAGAATTGGCTCACTTAGCACCCAGCTTTTCAGTATTTCCTTCTCTTGTGGGAGCCCCATTCTGAGCCATGCCTCTGTCGTGTGTGTGTGTGTGTGTGTGTGTGTGTGTGTGTGTGTATGTATGTGTACAGGTCCATGCTTTCTGGGGGGTCTTCCTAAGACTTCTTGAAATACTTCATGCCTAAAATGCACTCTTTTCTGCTTTTTAAATGAAATTAAAGAACTTCTAGTCCTTGTGGATCCTGCCCACAGAAGTTTTCCAGGCTGGAAAAGAGAGAAAGTTCTGGATTTTCTAGGGATGTGTAAAATTCAGGATTTGCATGTAAAATAGAAAACATCATGTAACATTAATGGTTCAAATGCAGTAAAAAATTTTACAGCAAACACAGTTACTTTGTGTCTTGGGAATCAAGTCTACCCTCTTGGTAAAGAAGGAAAATGTTTCCTTCTAATTTCAGTGATAGTGGAAATGAAACACTCTAAAAGCTCAGAAGAGAGAAGGCTGTTCTAAAGGGATGAGAGAAATACTTATAGAAGAGAGGAAAATATGCAGTATCTATGCAAAATGTGAAGTCATTGAGAAACTGAAAAAATATGTTGCTTTAAAACTCAAGATTCTTGATTTTTTTTTTTTTTTTTTAAGTGAAAAGAGGTTTGGAGACACAAAAAGCTCAGGAATGCCACCACTGTTGATTAACACATGTTAGGGGGATGTTACATAGAAATAGTCTTGAGCTGTGACCCAGGAGATCCGAGTTCTAGCATTGAGTTCCTATCCTCAGTTTTTTTTCCCCTCATTGTAAAACACTACTTGTTTCTCATTATCCATTCTCATAAGCCTATTTGGAAATTATTTTGCTACATCCATCAAAATGGTGACTCAAAACTTATAATAGCTTTTACAGAAGAGTAATAGAGTATTCAGACTGGAAGAGGTCTAATAAATCCAGCAGTCAATTACCTGGTCCCTGTGGGTGTTTAATAAAAGTAAGTGAAGCAGACTGTGTTCATTTTGTAGTGGTGACTTAAGTTACATATTTTTAGTACCTACATACATACATGAAGGAGTATCCTTATTTCCACAAAGACATTTTCTCTTTCCCAGTTTTCTTGGGCCACACAATCCTTCTTTATTTTTCCCTCTTTGAACGGAACCTTTGGACAAGAGCCATGCACACTTTCCTCTCAACCATGCCCTAAGGGAATATTAAATGACCTCTGACATACAAGGTCAGTGTCCACTAGTCAATAGAGGGAAAGGATGGTGAGAAATTGTAGAACTTAGGTCATTACAAGGAGCAGCAGTCTCTTTCTCAACTAACAAGTTTTTGCAGAGGATTATATAACTCCTGAATTTTTTTTTTTAAAGTCAGAAATTCCAATCTGAATGTAAAAATGCCAGATTTTAAAATATTGACAAACTCAATATTTAAAGACATTGAGCAAGCCAAATCTGCACAAACTGGATCCTGTCCAAGGGCAACTAGCCAGCAATCTTCTGATTGAGTTTGCAGTTTCTCCCATTTCTAGAGTTTGAACATCTCAGAGCCGCTTAACTTAAAGCTTAGAGTAGTAGTCTCTTCTCCAGACTTCTACTTTAGTAATTTGCAAAGCAAATGTCCCCCTCAAAAGCAACTCTGTAAAATGTGCCCCTTACCCCACGGACTCTATATCTTACCATCTGATTTCTTCCATTCATTTTTTCCTGAGAGATAATCTATTAACTCATGAAGTAAAGCTTTTTATTTAGTTTTTAATATGTAATGTTGATTAAAATAATGCATCTTTAAGGCATGCATTGTAGTGGTAAATATTTAAGTCTCATAAATCTACCATGCCAGAGATTTCCAGGTCAGTGAAAATGGATAGCACCACTGAAATGTGCACATTTTCCCTTTGGAAGGATGGTCTAATAAGATAATCCTCTATACAAATCCTTCATTCATTTTTGTCTTATTTCAGGATTCCTCATTTCCTAGGCAGAAGCAATCTTGGATGTTCATAAGAAGGCATCCGATCTTTTAAATTCTCCCTAATCTGTGGATTCGTTATGATCAAGCATATTAGATGAGGGGGTCTCAAAGTCCATGGGAAATATTGATAGTCATTGACTATCAGTTTTCCCTCACCATTTGACTGCCCCAAAGAATGCTTACATCAACCTTATGCCTCTTCCCAACATACTGACCTGTAAATGATACATGATTTATTTCCATTATATATATATATTCCCCTTGTTTTCCTATATAGAGTCTATATCTTAATTTGCTAGGGCTGCTATGATACACACAATGGCACAATGGTTTGGCTTAAGCAAGAAGAATTTATTGGCTTACAGTTTTAGATTTCAGAAATCCCAAATGAAGATGTTAGCAAGGTCATGCTTTCTCTTGTAGAGTTCTGATTATGGCTTGCCACACTCCTTGGGTTTCCTTGACTTGCATGTTTTTGTCTCCTCCTATGACTTTCTTTGACTGATTGCATCCAAATTTCTACTCTTTATAAGGCTCCCAGTAATACAGATTAAAATCTCACCCTAATTAAATTGGGCCACATCTTAACTAATAAACCATCTTCAAAAGATCCTATATAAAAATGGTTTCACACCCACAGGAACCAGATTAAGATTTGAACATGTCTTTTGTAGGGTATGTGATTTAATCCCCAATAGTCCATGTCAGTGCCTTTTGAAGACCTTGTGTTTTTATTAAGCAATCATGTGTTTCTCAAGTATCAGTGTGTGTTGTGATGAGGTTGCAGGGTACATATAAACAAGGCATATTCCTTTTTGGCTTTTTGACTAGTCATACATGGTACTGTATAAAAATTACACTATCACTGGAAAGTAAAATCAGAAAATAGGAGAGAAGAGAATGGAATTGTAAAAGGCAACTTTTGAGGTGTCTATATAACTTATGCAAGCCATCTTCTTTGGAGAATGATCATGGCATCCATGCACAGGCCTTGAGTGTATGTCTAAACCAAGCAGAGCCAATTAGAATTTCTTCCCAAGGAACTTTAATGTGTACTTGTTTCAATAGTGTTTATACATACTCGGGAGCTGTAGGGCATCAGCTTCCAGCATGGGCATAGAGAAGTAAAGTAAAGAATGAGGTAGACATACAGAGAGAATCGGAGAGACCAGAGATCCAAAGAGCAAGACTAAGAGGCCATGATCGTGGTTTCTGATATCTTTCCCATTCCTGGTTATAGTCTTACCAAGTGTTGCAGTATACCTTGCTCTTGGGCTTTATGAGATAGTAACTTTATCTTCTCTCTCACACATACACACACCTCTTTATTTGCGTATACTTCTTTGAAATCAGCTCTTCGTTTGCAACTGAAAATAAGTTAGGCAGGAATTATATGTTATGTTTTATTTGCCAGGCCATGGAGACAATAAAATCTGGTTAGGGGAAACAGGAGTTATAAACAAAGACTAGATTTGAAAAGACTTTGTGACCTTGGCCTTCAAAACAGGACACACGCTTATTAAACAGAAGTGAGAATAAGCTGGTAAAGAAAAGTGACAACATCAATCTAACATTTATATAGTGCTTTGTGGCTTATAAAAAAATTCTTCCTGAGTCCTCGTTTTAACCCTGAGGGTTCAAAATGATTTTCCCATTTTATAGAGAAGAAACTGTGGATCAGGGATGTTAAGTTCATCACTCAAATTCCACAGCTAGGAAGAAACAGAGCTATGGATTTTACCCTAGGTCCTCCAACTCTAAATTGAGTATTCTTTCAATTGCTTCATAGCTGCCTTTATATAGGGTCCAACACAAAAAGAAAGTCAAAACATATTCTATGCAGGGATAGCACTCTGAACAATTATGGATTTTTTAACATTTTGGTGGTGTTGAAGATGACGATGTACATTTTTCTGTCTAAAACAATCAACTAATCAAGTTGTAAATAGCAAATGAAATGGAAGAAATAGAAGCATGAGTTTTCAACCATTTGCTATTGTGTACAGAGAGCAAGTTTTTTTTTTTTTTTTTAATTTTAATTTTACCGGGTGGTCCCGGGGATCGAACCCAGGTTCCTCCTTATGGGAGATGGGCGCCCAACCATTTGAGCCACATCCGCCCCCCCAGAGAGCAAGTTTTATACTCTAAAAAGATAACCAACCATACAAGGCAGCATACATTAAGTACAGAGATAAAAAAAAATCACCTACCTTTGACACACAGTTGTATCTTTCAATGCATGCAATTTTAAGTGTAAATTCTGGACTGCCCAGCAAAGTTTTTCAAAATGGTCTGTCTGTCCCTCACACATACTTAGATGTCTCCTTGTGGCCATTTGTGATGCAGAATATGCCAGCCACCTGTTTGCACCCATGCTGGGAGCCCAAATGCTCACTCACTCCCTCACCTTGTTTTTTATAAGCAACAATTAGACATCTGTGTGCATGACAGAATTTAGGTGGGCCTTTTCTGGCAATGTAACTTTAGCTCTGAAGACCCATGCAAGCTTTGTGGAGAGCCTCCTTTCTGATGCCTGGGCTCTCAAGTCCTTCAACCAGTCATTCATTTATTTTCTGAAATATAAGAGAACAGTGTGGATCATGACTACTTACATTAGAACATAGCAGCAAATAGAGTTTGTACTTAAGTATTTTCATATGAGGGGTGGTGTGGGAGCTAATCTCAAAGCCTGTGGTCCTTTGCGCTTACATTATAAAATGTAGCATAGTCTGCTGTATATGATAGAAAGGGAACTGATGTTTGTTGAGAGTCCATGATATGCCATGTACTTTTTAATATTGTCTCCTTTATTTATAAAACAGGATTCCTGTATATCCTAAAACTAAGGCCTTAGTTTTACAGAGAAAGCAATTGAGCAACTGAGGTGCAGAGATGTTAAGTAACTTGCTAATTAGTAAGTTTTGGAACTAAGATTTGAACTCAGATTTGTCTATTCCCATTTCTCCACATAGTTCCACATGTGCATGAACATCTGGAGAGAGAAAACTAATGTCTTTCTCAGCTTTATATTACCTACTGTGTCAAGTCTTATTGAATTGAATTGAATGAACACATAACAATTAGATGTGCCATTTTGCAAGCTGGGGGCTCAAATAATAACCTCTAGAATGTTTATTCATGTTACAAGGCAGAATGGCTAAGATCAGCTCATTTTGTGGATAATCCCTGAAAGTTCACAAAAGAAATAATTATTCAGACCATCTCAATATTTACAGCAAGAATGGACTTGCCCTATAGGTAAATAGAGTAAGCATCATCTGTTTCCTAGTCATTTTAATAAGTTCTGAAATGTCTCCCTATCCTAAATTCTATCCCTCCATGTACAACTCTAACTCTTAGAGCTTGTCAATAATTTCCACTATTGGAGCTATTTCCTTATGAAAAAATAATAGTCTTCCAAAGACCTCAGTTAAATTGCTCTTATGTACTAGGGATAAATAAAACATAAGCCCTCCATCCATTCTACAGTAAAATACACACATACACATACACACACTCAAACATACACATAATCAAAAGATTAAAAATACCCCAAAGAAGATCCAAGGATTAAGGGAATCCAGCACGCAGGCTTGGAGAGGTGAAGCATTAAAGGGTGAGACACCACAGAGAGTCACGCCAACCTCATAATGTTGCTCAAGGCTGTTTCTGAATTAGAAGCACATTTACCTTGTCTGAATGATGTAACGAGCAGAATGTAAATCAATGTCACCTTAATATAAATTGTGTTCTTTGCTTCCTATGCAGTGCTGTCAGAGTGATAGACTTGGCACCTCTCCAGGGTCAGAAGACCTGTTGGGTTCCTGAGTCATCTTTGAGCTGGGTGTCCATCGGGAAGTAAAGCTTTGCTGGTTAGTAAGCAAGGGGCAACTGAGTGCCTCAGTTATTCCACAAGTCTGCTTAGCAACTGACGCAAGCAGGTCATAAGCTAAGAAAAGCCGTACAGCCTCCAAGAGAGGAGAAAGGAAGAGAAGAGATGGTCCCTGACTTTGAGAACATTACAAGGTAATTATCATAGGGTGTGTATGAAAGAGAGATAGGGGGAGGAGGAGTGGGAGGAAGAGAGAGAGAGTGAAAGAGGAAGGAAAAGAGGGGGGGGGAGAAGTAATCAGAGGAGTGAAAAACATTTGGGCAGTGCTTTAAAATCACAAAGTTCTTTTATATTTCTCTGTTGGACCTTCATAAGAATTTCAAAAGAAAAATATTGTTATGACTGGACAATAGCTCCAGAGACTTTGTCTCTCCAAGACAAAGAGCTACCAAGTGACAGCCTGAAACAAACACCTTCCTCTGGGTACACATCTCATGTTTTCAGTTGGGTTATGCTCTCTGCTACGTAGGTATATAGAATATAGAGCGTTCTATAATGCAGGTACTACATTATGTCATGAGGGGCACATAAAACAACCTGGAGTAGTCAAGGCTTACTTCCTGAGAAAAGTGAGATCTGTGAACTGTGCAGAAAAGCCCGGGGTGTGGAGGTGGTGATGGTGGTGGGGCAATTGTCCTTGAGAGGTGGAGTTTGAAGCCAGACTGCCTGCATTTGAATCTCAGCACTGCCACTTCTCAGCCATTTGACCTTGGCAAGTTTCTTAACCTCATTGCACTTCAGTGTTTTCATATGCAAAAGGTGGCTGGATGACTGCGCATAACTGGGTTAAGATTTACACATGTTTAGAATAGTCCCTGGCGTATTGTGCCCTCTCAGTCATTGTTAATACTTAAAGAGAGAGCCAGCTACAGAAGGAAGCCTTTGTTTGAGAGTCCCCTTGAAGACGAGACAGGCAATCTCATGGTACCTAAAATAAATGGCTTAATCTAGGCTCTTTTGGCAAATCACAGAACATTGCAGACATTTGGCTGTCACCGCCTGAACCTGCCGATCAGTCTTAGCATCACTAAAAGTGAAACAGACGTTCTTTCAGAGCCTCCTGTGCCTCCTGGTGTGATGCAATGTAAATTACACAGCGACACCTATGAAGTATTGTTGCCAAGATGTTTAACCTGAATTTAATGACGACTTCAGGAATAATGGATAGCCTCTGGGAAATGCAGGGGATAGAGGGACAAGTAAATGACACTATGAGGAAACAATTAGCCAAATAGAGAATGTGGAACTTTCTACAAGACAATTAAATCCAGTTTAGTCAACAAAAAATACATGATGTTTTTTTTTTTTTAAAGGAAAAGAACTATTCTAGACTAAAAGTGACTGAAAGACTAAGAGAGAGAACAACTAAATATTATGATGGACCTTCCTCAGATACCAGTTTGAAAAAACTACTTGTAAAAAGATGTTTTGTAGACAATCATGGTCAAGTGTAGGTATTAGATTATATTTTTAAAATTCTGTTAATGTTACTGGGTATGAAACTGACCTTATAATTATACAATAAGATCTTATTTTTGGAAAAAGAAAAAGCTTTGAGAAAAGCATGGATTTGTGTTGTTTTTGTTTTTCTTTTTTTATTCAAGAAACTAAATTGAGTTATATGGCATTTGAGAAGCAAGTGGAGCTATTTTAGAAATAAACTTTCCTTATCCTTTCCTGAAGACCCCAAAGAAGCCCCAATGAGTGCCCTGGACCTTTATAAAGGCCAGAATCTTATCTGGGACCTCATTTTATTTGAGAATCTTAAGTGCTTTACTGCAGAGAAGAGCTTATCTCACTGCAGGAGCCAAAGGAAAGATAAAGAAAATGAGAGAAATAGCAGATGGTGATGGACGGAATGAGAAGGATAAGCCTAGAAGAGAGGAGACAAAAATAAAATGAAATCAAGAAAAATTTCACGAATGTGGAGGAGATGGGAGGAATAAGGGGGAAAAATAAGGAGACAGACAAGGAGATGAGAAATTGAGGCTAA
This sequence comes from Cabassous unicinctus, assembly GCA_029593785.1. NCBI lineage: Eukaryota > Metazoa > Chordata > Mammalia > Cingulata > Chlamyphoridae > Cabassous > Cabassous unicinctus. The sequence continues at coordinate 41,347 of JAQZBX010010736.1, forward strand.
ACTAAAAGCAAAGGCAAATAAACCGAGAGATCTAGAGAATTCCCTAATACTATTTGCCAGGCAAAGAGAAGCCAAGGGCACTCAGAGGAGAGACAGGTACAGGGCCAGGGTGCTTCGGCAGATCGTGGGTAAGAGGCAGACACTGTTCTAGGTGTTCCATTTTTTTAACATGCAAAACAATGCCCTCAAATGGGTATTTTTATAATTGGGAAACTGAGGCGTAGAGAGGTTAAACAGCTCCCTCAGGCCTGACAGCTAGTAAGTGGGAGATCCAGGGATCAAACCCAAGCAGTCTGGCTGCAGGAGCTGTGATCTGAACCAGTGCACTGCACGGCCACGGCAACGAACCTCTTGGGCACGCTCTAGGCCCTGGCCAGACCACGTAGCGCAGTGGGATTTAAATTTGTTGGTCTAGCTAGACTGCTGGTCATCCCTTCCTTTGGGCGCATCCTGTAGTATGCCCATTCCACCCTGCCTAGGAGGGGGTGGGCGGGGCATGATGTCATCTTCAAAGAGAAACGAAATTTTGTTTTGTTAGCAGTCTGAGAGGAAACATAGCCGCAAAAAAGTACAGAACCATGGAATTTTAGTGCTAAAATAGACCCAAATAATATTTAGTGCAACTTCTTCCTTTAACAAATGAGGAAACTCAGGCCCATAAAGGGAAGACGATACGAACTGGATGAGAGTCTAATATTTCTGCCTCTGGTGATCACAGGTTTTTCCCTACAGAACAGGGTTAGGTATCCTAACTACATCCTAAACTAACAAAACACAATGTTAGGGCACTTTAAAAAATGATAAATTTCCAGAGTTACACCAGAGTGAACCACAAGGACTCCAACTTTGCTCCAAAATCTTGCATGAATGCATTCAATTGCATTACAGAATCAAAGATTTCTATATTGAAAGAAGTATGAGAAAGAGTCAACATCTGCATGCTGGATCTGCCTTTGGTCATCCCTACCATGAAAGGTGTAATACATATTTCTTAAAATTATCTACAGGCCTTTGTGTTATTCCCCCTAGCTGGAGGGCATCTTTTTCCCTTCTGAGGTGTGCACATGGGCATTTGAGGGGACACACAGAGATATACACATAATACCCCATCACCTGCTTGCCAAACTCCCACTGATCCTTTCAAAACCCTGCTGAGAACCTTCCAAACCTTTTCAGGGAAGTCAAGAAACAATCTCAACCTCACCTGAGCCATCTTTAATATTGCTCTTATTTCTGTAAATTTTAACTTAAACCTTTTTTACTGTTGCAATTGCATTGTGAGCTTTTCAGAGTAGGGAACTGTGTCTTTCGTCTCTATTTATCTAACACTTAGAATATTGTACCTCATGGAAATAGTGGTGAACAAATTGAGGGGATAAATGAAAGAAAGAGAAATTCTGAGGCCAAGTGTTACATGTCTGTTTAGTGTCTGGCACTTGGACCCCCTAAAAGACACTTGTCCTTTGAATCAACCCATCAGTATTGGTTGAAATGATCTCAGACATCTAATAAACCAAACATTCTGCCCTGTGCCCACCAGTGCTGCTTTCAAATACGTAAAAATGTCACGAAAGACAGCCTGCCCTTCTGGAAGAGGATGATTAAGTACATAATTAAAAATTGATGTAATTTGTTTGATGCAACAGTATTTTGCTGTTTCTCTTCCTGCAGCATATAAATGGAGGTGTACACAGAAAATGGATTGGGTTCCTAGCTATTGGCAACCTCTGCTCTTCTCCCATTCTGGAGGAAGCACATACCCTGGTTCCCTTGTCCCCAGGGGTCTTTTGGAAGGAACCATATCGGTACTGGTTTGCAGGACCTCTGCTCAAATAGTCGTGATTCTGTACATGTGTCATGGGTTATGAGCTTTCTAAGCCTGTATTATGGTATTTGCAAGCCATACAGAGATGAGCAAGCCTCCTGATAGACAAGGTAAAAAGAGCGCTCATTTTATAATGAGGTATTCCAACTGCTTTGCAACACATGTGTTCCTATAATTTAAAGTTGGTAAATCAAATGCTGAGAATCCAGACAATATGAAAATGTGGTATATGTAAGATAGATTATTTAGATACAGATTTTTTTCAATATTGTTGCTGGGTGACACCCTTTTTACCACTACCGCCCATGGTTTTCTTTCTTTAATTTCAGATATTTGTCTACTAAATTCTCTTAAAAGATTTTTTTCCTTTTGGAATGCTATAAGCCAGGTAACAGGGAGTTAGAGGTGTGGAAAAGCAGGGGTGAGGCAAAAGAAATTATTATAAGAAAAAGTAATACTGGAATGAATTGGAAAAAGTTTTGTGTATGCATTCCTTCTTTCCTTCCCGCCCTCTCTCCCTTCCCCCCTTCCTTTTTTGAGGTATGGCTAAGAAATTGGCTTTTGACTGGCTCATCTTGTGCCATTTTGATAAGAAATTAAATGAAGTACATAAGCAGAAAAATATGGGAGATTTTGTGTTACCTCAAGAAATGTATATAATCTTTTTTT